>CM055762.1:1712793-1864295 GCA_029465975.1 Dallia pectoralis | reverse complement strand
TATTCATTTTGACACACACTAATTACTAGGAACATTCTGGAAGGGGCGGGGGAGGAGGCAGCGCGCTCTGATATCGATGAGGACAGGTGTTCCTCCTGACAAAGGCATAGTTGCCTGGTTACAGACAAAGACTCTGCCTGCACCAATGAACGAATGAATGAATGGGTAAGTTCTTTCTCTGGGTCTCTGTTTACATGTTAGCATGTTAGCTAGCGTTAGCGCGCTAGCTAACGTTAGCATGTTAGCTAGCGTTAGCGCGCTAGCTAGCGTTAGCTACTACTTTAAGTGTATGCATACATTCAGACAGCCTGCAGCAATGAATGTATAGGTAAGTTATTTAGCAATGAATGTATAGGTAAGTTATTTCTCTGGGTCTCTGTTTACACGTTAGCATGTTAGCTAGCGTTAGCGCGCAACTAGCGTTAGCATGTTAGCTAGCGTTAGCGCGCTAGCTAGCGTTAGCTACTACTGTAGTAATGAGTAATGACTGATAGGTTTAACACATTGTATACTATGGTGCTTGCAGCAGCAGTGTGTATTCATGTGTAATGACTGATAGGTTTAACACATTGTATACTATGGTGCTTGCAGCAGTGTGTATGTATGAGTAATGACTGATAGGTTTAACACATTGGATACTATGGTGCAGGTAGCAGCAGTGTGTGTTCATGAGTAATGACGGATAGGTTTAACACATTTGTATACTATGGTGCATGTAGCAGTAGTGTGTATTCATGAGTAATGACTGATAGGTTTAACACATTGCATACTATGGTGCATGTAGCAGCAGTGTGTATTCATGAGTAATGACTGATAGGTTTAACACATTGTATACTATTGTCCATGCAGCAGCAATGTGTATTCATGAGTAATGACTGATAGGTTTAACACATTGTATACTGTGGTGCTTGCAGCAGTAGTGTGTATTCATGAGTAATGACTGATAGGTTTAACACATTGTATACTATGGTGTTTGCAGCAGAACTGTGTATTCATGAGTAATGACTGATAGGTTTAACACATTGCATACTATGGTGCTTGCAGCAGAACTGTGTATTCATGAGTAATGACTGATAGGTTTAACACATTGCATACTATGGTGCATGTTGCAGCAGTGTGTATTCATTGGTAATGACTGATAGGTTTAACACATTGTATACTATGGTGCTTGCAGCAGTAGTGTGTATTCATGAGTAATGACTGATAAGTTTAACCCATTGCATACTATGGTGCATGTTGCAGCAGTGTGTATTCATTGGTAATGACTGATAGGTTTAACACATTGTATACTAGGGTGCTTGCAGCAGTAGTGTGTATTCATGAGTAATGACTGATAGGTTTAACACATTGTATACTATGGTGCTTGCAGCAGTAGTGTGTATTCATGAGTAATGACTGATAGGTTTAACACATTGCATAGTATGGCGCAGCAGCAGCAGTGTCACCTCAGTTTGGCAGTTGATATCAGTACACAGTCGACTACGGGTGGCCGCAAGCACACATCATCACAATTTCTGCAGAAATTGTACGCTATCTAGTTATTTTTTGTAAGGTGTTATGGAGTGTGGATTCAGGTTTCCTAGGTTCCATATTTTGGAGACAATGTTTGGGTTTCTCAATACAGTAGACTTTTTAGTACCACTTGTATCCAATCTACAATTAGTTTTGTTGTTTTCAGGCTGTGGGCCTTGTAGGAGCTGCTGTATATCTCCATTTACGTTTTGCATTATACCACATGGTTCAGAGTTTTATTCAACTAGACCCATGCCTAAAAAAACAACAATATATTGGTCTTGTCAGAGTAAACACAAATCACAACCATAGTCTTAACATAACCTCTGATTTAGTCAGAGGTTAGGTCCAAGCCAGATAAAATGTTGGAGATACAAAGGGAACCCATTTGTATACAATGCCTTCAGAAAGTATTTACACCATTTCCCTTTCTCACATGTTGTTGTGTCTTCTGCTTTCAATGACAGAGGCTGTGTTCTGTGCTGCTGTAGAACATCTTTAACCAAAGCCTGCTTCATTATCTGCTCTGATCATTGTGCAGCTGTTGGTGGTTGGATGGTATGTTTTTTATGCTTTTCTGCAAAATCCCTTGACAGTAATATCTGATGGAAACTTTTGATTACTCACACAGAATGCAATATGCCAAGATTTAATAAAAAAAACGCTGTTACTGTAAGCCAGTGAGTTTACAGTGTGTGTGAATTCTTCATGAGTATATGCTCATCCCTTAAAAGTATCATCTTTTAAGCACATTCATGATTTGAACTCGGGGTGAGGCACCACACAGGTGGTCAAATAAAAAATAACAAAAAAGCATGCATTCTAAATGATACATGATCAGAGCCAAAAGATAGACTATGGAATTCATGTATTCTATTTCATTTTTGTATTTTTGCTTTGCATGTGGACAGATTGTATTAAAATGCATAGAAATGCATACACATGACATTCCCTTGTGTAACCAATGCTCTGTTCACTGTGTCCTAAATGTTGCATCTAGGGGTCTTTGTATCTTAAAAAAAACTTGGCAATAAACCAGATTCTGATTCTATTTGCTTTTATTTCTTTTATCACACTCCAGTGGGCTAGAAGTTTACATACACTCGATTAGGTAGCCTTTCAATTGTTTAAGTTGGGTCAAAGTAGCCTTCCACAAGCTTACCACAATGACTTCTTTATTTTTCTCCTGACAGAAATGGTGTATCTGAGTCAGGTTTGTAGGCCTCCTTGCTCACACACACTTTCAGTTCTGCACACACATTTTCTACAGGATTGAAGTCAGGGTTTTGTGATGGCCACTCCAATACCTTAACTTTGTTGTTCTTAAGCCATGTTGCCACATCTTTGGAAGAATCGTTTGCAAGACCCATTTGCGAACAAGCTTGAACTTCTTGACTGATATCCCGGATGCTGCTACAATACATCCATATAATTTTCCTTCCTCATGATGCCATCTATTCTGTGAAGTGCACCAGGTCCTCCTGCAACAAAGCACCCCTTACATCATAATGATTCCGACCCTGTGCATCACGGCTGGGATGTTATACTTCAGCTTGCAAGTCTCCCCCTTGCTCCTCCAAACATAACAGTGGTCATTATGGCCAAACAGTTCTATTTCATCGGACCCGAGAAAGAAATTCCAAAACTGAAGTCTGGCTTTTTTATAACGGTTTTGTAGCAGTGGCTTCTCCCTAGCTGAGCAGCCTTTCAGATAGGATTTGATTTAATGTGGATATAGACACACCAGCATCTTCACAGGGTCCTTTGCTGTGGTTCTGGGATTGATTTGTGTAATGATGATCTTTAGGAAAAATTATGATTGTCCTTCTTGAGCAGCATGACGACGGCATGGTCCCATTATGTTTATACTTGGCGTACTATTGTTAACGCACCATTTTCTCAAGGATGAACAAGATTTGTGGAGGTGTACAATTATTTTTTCTGAGGACTTTGAAGAGGCACTGTGTTTAAAGTACAAGAAGCACTGGCTTTGAAATACATCCACAGGTACACCTCAAATTAACTCAAATTATATAATTTAGCTTTTCAGAACCTTTAAAAAAAGGATGCAGAGAGTCATGCACCAAGTATATCAATCAATCAATCAAAGTTACACACAGTTAGCCTGAATCCGACAGCACACATCAACTAGTTGAATCAAGTTGATACATGGCGGCTAGGTTCTCTTTTGGCTGCGCTGGGTTAACTTATGATAGTTTAGTTGAATAATTATTGAAAGCATTTTTTTTAGATGCAAAGACTCTTACAAAATAGAATATCCCAGGTGAAATATAGTTAGAAAGGGACAACCAGGAGGGTTTGTCAGATTGGAGGTCGAAACTGGCAGGTAGCATCAGCTGCTCAGCCTCCAACACAATAAGCGCCTGCAACACAAATACATCTTAAAAATGAGGGGGTGTTCAGTGAAACTGTGGCACTGAACAGTGTAAACGCTGGACATGACCCAACAAGCCAGAAAACACCCACCCACTTTACCAAGAATCAACCAAGTCAACCGCAACCACTCAGGAATGTTTCGTTTTGTTCCGTAGAGAAGATATATGTTTAAAAATAATGACTTAACACTAGAATATTTTTTCTGCACTCCATGAACTTTTAGGAATGCTCCTAGATATGCATGATTCATCCCACCGTATTTTTTATGTTAAAATAATCACTAGAAACGCAAATGAAAAGTTATTTTGCCGAAGTTATGTGCTAACGGGCTATCAATTTTGCATGTACAGGTGCTCAGAAAATTAGCATATCGTGCAAAAGTTCATTTATTTTGGTAATTCAACTTAAAAGGTGAAACTAATATATTATATAGACTCATTACATGCAAAGTGAGAAATTTCAAGCCTTTATTTGATATAATTTCGATGATTATTGCCAACAGTTTATAAAAACCCCAAATTCAAAATCTCAGAAAATTTGAATATTCACTTGAAATCAATAAAAAAGGATTTTAAATACAGAAATTTCTGCCCTCTGAAAAGTATAATCATGCATATGTACTCAATACTTGGTTTGGGCCCCTTTGCATGGATTACTGCCTCAATGCGGCATGGCATGGATTCTATCAGCCTGTGGCACTGCTGAGGTGTTATAGAAGACCAGGATGCTTCAATAGCGGCCTTCAGCTCTTCTGCAGTGTTCGGTCTCATGTCTGTTATCTTTCTCTTGGCAATGCCCCATAGATTCTCTATGGGGTTCAGGTCAGGCGAGTTTGCTGGCCAATCAAGCACAGTAATCCCATGGCCATTGTACCTCCATAAAGCTTGTCTGCTGAAGGAAGCATAAAGTGCTCAAAAATGTCCTGGTAGACGGCTGCGCTGACTTTGGATTTAATAAAGCACAGTGGACCAACACCAGCAGATGACATGGCTCCCCAAACCAACACAGACTGTGGAAACTTCACACTGGACTTCAAGCGTCTTGGATTGTGTGCCTCTCCATTCTTCCTCCAGACTCTGGGACCTTGGTTTCCAAATGAGATGCAAAATTTGCTCTCATCAGAAAAAGGACTTTGGACCACTGAGAAACAGACCAGTTATTTTTTTATTTAGCCCAGGTAAGACACTTCTGACATTGTTTGTTGTTCAGGAGCGGCTTGACATGAGGAATACAACATTTGAAGCCCATGTCCAGGACTGTGTGTGATGGCTCTTGATGCAGTATCTCCAGCCTCAGTCCACTCCTTGTGAAGCTCCCCCACACATTTGAATGGCCTTTTCCTGAAAAACCTCTCCAGGCTACATTCATCCCTGCTGCTTGTGCACCTTTTTCTTCCACACCTTTCCCTTCCACTTAACTTTCTATTAATGTGCCTTGATACGGCACTTTGAGAACATCCAACTTATTTTGCAATTACATTTTGAGGCTTTCCCTCCTTGTGGAGGGTGTCAATTATGGTTTTCTGCACAACTGTCAGGTCACAGTCTTCCCCATGATTGTGAATTCCAGTGAACCAGACTGAGAGACCAATTAAAGGCTCAGGAACCCTTTGCAGGTGTTTTGGATAAATTAGCTGGTTAGAGTGTGACACTTTGAGCCTACAACCCTGAACCTTTGTACAATATTCAAATTTTTTTATTTGGGGTTTTCATAAGCTGTTGGCTCACAAACCATAATCATCAAAATTATATCAAATAAAGGCTTGAAATATCAAACTTTGCATCTAACGAGTCTATATAATATATTAGTTTCATCTTTTAAGTTGAATTACTGAAATGAACTTTTGCACGATATGCTAATTTTCAGAGTTTTTCTGAATTTTTTTCACCTGTATATATAGAGAAACCAAGTCGCATTTTCTGCAAGTGAATATCATGAACTAAATGTAACCAGATTTTATAGCACTTAAATTACCACACTGATTATTTTAAATTAAACCAAATTAATGTTTACTTATTGTAGATAATTTTGAGTTAACATTAATGACATGAGATGAATATCATCCTGTTGGTTCTTTGTAACGAGGCGGCATCAGGGAAGTTCTGAACAACAAACAATTCACTGCAACAATATTTTGCTTTTCAAAGAATAATGGCCTACTGAAACAATAGGCAATTAATAATAGTTGATACATAAACAATATTAAGCTATGCAAAGGAAATATAATGAACGTTGCGAAAAGATGGCCAGGATCTTTCGATCTTAGGGTTACACGTAGGTATGTATGGCTGGACGAATTCAGCGAAGTAGATGGAAGCAAAATCATGTAGAGTTGTATTAACCAAGTGTACTAAACTATGGTCCTAATGACTTTAACCTATGTGTATGTAAACTTCAACTGTCTATAAAGTCTGTTAAGTTCGAAAGCTTGTTCGCAAGCTCTACTTTCATTTTTTGTCTCTCCTTTTTTAGCCCTCAACCTCACACCTGCATGGATTAAACACAAAACTAGAGAGCTGAATAATTAGTCCAAGTTTGGGATATGCAGCATCATTTAATTCAGTCTTTTAATGAGGATTGACATAGCTATTGTGAAATTAAATGAACCTCCTGGGCAATGCTTCTCTGTAATAGAAGTATTAAACAATCTATTAGGAGGTATTCAGTTGGAAAATGAAGGTACTAATGATACAGCAGAGTTTAGTGACCTATAGCTATTATCTTCCAAAGTTGTGGTAAGTCCAAAACGAAACATCAACCATATTATGAATAATTTATAATACTTTACTTTCCATTACCCTAATTTGAGGTACACACACACACACCTGTCATAAACCCATTTATCTATGTTGAATTGGTGATGATACATGAAATCCGGGATTAGGGTTAATCTGAATTCTATGTTGAGGTATCCTTTTGGATCCAAGGAATGTTCCCTGTAATCTTGGGAGGATCCAAGCCCTTGGACCCTCTTAAGGAATACCTAGCCTGATGACTCCTTCTGGTTGTTTTGCTGATCAATGATGATTCCTGCTGTCACAAAGGTAATGTACTCATATAATGTTCATCTGACATAGGAAAGCCTGTTAAAGCCTTACATTGGGATAACCTAAATGCGAAAGAAAGTTGCTTTGGTCTCTAATTTCAATGGTTAAATGCAGACATCCCAAGTCTCCCGGATGTTCCGGGAGTCTCCCGCAAATTGATAGCGGATGCCCGCAAATGAGTTAAAATATCCGGAATCTAGTGCAAGTGTCAAGGGCGCGCATGCGAGGCAGAGACTGTGCTTCAAACCGTGTGTAAGCGCGCGCACACCGGAGAGAGGGAGCGAGAGACATTGCGTGTGTGTGTGTGTGTGTGTGTGTGAGAGTCTGCGTGTGTGCCTCATGAACAGGAGAGCGCATCCTGATTGGCCAGTTTCGGTAAGTCAACCAATCAATTGTCAGTGTGGGCGGGCTTTTATCTGTTCTCTCGAGTCCCGAACAGTCTATGGTCCGGAAACACTCAATTATGTTGTCCGAGTTGATACACATAACAAAATGTTAATATAGTGTAACTTTGACTATTTATACTTATGTTAACTTCCATTGGCTTGAATATCCCATTCAAGCCAATGGAAGTTAACATAAGTATAAAGAGATTTCTATCTTAAATACTTTAAAAGGGTTAGTGTTTGTTCCGATAAGTATGTCAAAGATCAAACCTGGATCATGTTGCTGTGCAAGCCTTATCAAATAGTAATTCATAAGTTATTTTCTTTTTTGAAACAGTTTGTAAGCATTAGCTCTGTACTGCCAGTGTCAAAAACAAAAAATATATATCACTAGTTATAGTGCTCGAACAGAGCTGAATTCTAATTTTCCATGTGAATTCCCTATAATTGATTCTATAAATACCTTCCCAACCTCAAAAGCATCATTTCATTTCTATTTTTCCAAACTTAGATTTCAGAGCTATATATTTTGCCGTTTTTTTTTTACAGTGATGTTGTAACAAAAGCAAGATATTACACCCAGCTAATGCATTTTAAGGATCTCAATAGTTTCCTGTTAGATCAAATAGTGCCCCGGACACAGAGTATAGCTACATGTTTTAGTAGTTTACATTCAACATGGGAGAAAGTCAGTTCACCTAATCCATATGGGGGGCGACTCCACTTTGTATGCTACGTTGTGATGATAAGATGGACCCGAGGCCATATTCAGACATTACAACCTGGTATACATGGCACCATTCCTGAATCACCCCAAAAGATGAACAGGAGAACACTTGTAGTCTAATGAAGTCATAAAGGTCTATAAGGTGAAACCTAATGGCTCCACCAGCACTGTCTTTAATAGAGTTCACTTCCTAGTGCTACAGTGACTTAGTACTAACACAAGACAGCAGTAAATGGTTTAAGTACAACCATAAGACATAGGTACTGATGCACAGAGATATGAGCAATTAAAGAGGCACAACAGAGCAAATAAGTCATATTCTGTGTAAGTATAAAATACCATTCAAAGCATAGGCCTAGTTTTATATATTGATGCAAGGTACATGTTCCTACCAAAGCCACGGAAGCACAAAATGACCCTACCGAAAAAGTATAGTTAGAGTACTATAATTTCCAACATCGCAAAATGTTTTTTTAATTATAATTAAATAACTTGCATAAGTGAAACAGAGTGTCAGGTGTGGAAGTAGGTCTGGTTGACAGCTGCATCAAAATTAGCCAGCTTTCCACATTATCCAATCAACAACCTGGACACTTTCCTTCCTCTTGTCTCTGTCATCAGTTTATTTTAATGTTTATCGGTCATTTGTCTAAGAGTCTGATCTGCGGTTAATCAAGAACGTGATTAGCATAAGCAGCAAGTAAGATTAAATTCTGACTGTATTCAACAGCAAAGAATAAAATATATTGACCAGCTATTATTTTTCTGTACTCACATAGTTGTTTAAAAGAAAATACTTTGCATCGACTAACGCTTAATGCATAACTGTAAGTGTAAACTGCTCTGGTGCTTTAATCAGAGCTAGCTTGCTTGCTAAACATTGCGAAGGTGGCTGGGATGTAGTAGGTTTGAACCCTAACGAGGCTCAACTGTGCTAAATGACATTTGCACTGCAGTTGATATCTACAGTCTAGAGTGGAATTCTTCCATGTCCTTTTGTGTATTAGACAAGGAAGGCTCACATTATTGTTCTAAAATCACATAAATAGGGGCGTTCTTTGAACTGTGTAACTCATGTCTTCACTGTTCTGCCAAGTGAAATGATTTACCTGGTCTTTTTGCTATCAGCTATTCCTCCATATTTTTGTGCATGTATATTGAACATTTGTGAATCTTTGAATGATCACATGGGCAAAGCCACTTCAACAAGTACTTTGGTGACTTCAAGTAGTTGTGACATAATATTCTGACCATCGCCCTGTAAATTGGGAGGTGGGGCCTCAATGAATCGGAATTGTTTGTCCAACACATCCCACCGATGTTCGATTGGATTGAGATCTGGGAAATTTGGAGGCCAAGTCAACACCTGGAACTTGTTGTTGTGTTCCTCAAACCATTCCTGAATCATTCCTGTTTTTACATTACATGGACGACTTGGACGTACAGCGTTAACCTGGGATGTGAAAGCATGGGGATGCACTGCGGATGGACAACATGTTCTGCCGGGAAATCTTGGGTCTGGGCATTTAATTGGACGTCAATGAGCATCGATGGAATGTGCTGAACCAATAAGTCCATCCAACCCAACTCCACCGTACAACTTGCAGAACTTGAAGGGGTTTCTGCTAATCTCTTAAGGTCAGATACCACAGGACACAAAGTATGCCTAGGCATGTTGCCATTTCGGTGGTACACAGTGAACCAACAGCACACTAGGCATAATATTTTGGCTCATCTGTATATATAATCCATGTTATATGACAAGTTGTCATGGCACTCAGGAAGCTACCAGCCTAGTCCCGATGCAATCTCATATTCACAGTGTGTCAAATAAGTTATTATATGCACTTCACCAGACTCAGGTTTCCCCTCTGATATCCAGAAGAAATGTACTAGTCTGCCATTTTCAATATCAGGCCCTGTGGCAGTGTTGGTGATGTGAAAGTGCCGGGAGAATACTCCAACTTTATTTAACTTTATTCATTTGTATTTCCCTTACATGGGTGAATGTAGTAGAGACACTTGGACCGAAATAATTCCTTGCCATGCCATTTCCTGGCATATAAATTTGATCCAAGAATAAACAACAGAAATTGCATTTCACCATTCTGTCCTGGTGCACATCTTTGTAACAGCAAGAATCAACTGTTTTCGTTATCTCCTTATCTAACTAACCGCGCCCTAATAACCTAACTTTTTTAATCTCCTTTACTTATGTGGCCAAACTTGCCTTGGTCAAGATAACTATAATACCAATATTTGATTTTGGAGGAGTCATTTAAAGAACTGTCTCAAATATTAAGTTTTTAACGACAGCCAGTTGACTACAGCTTATAGCTTGCAGTGTTGGGTGATGTATCGGGCATTGGTATCAAAACATATAACTCTCTGGTAAACCACGCAGCATGAGTAGAGTAGAGGAGGCCCTCATGCGAAATAGAAAACCGATTCTATTGCCAGAGCCGATGTCCTCCAGTGGGTTTGACCCAGGGCCGGTTCCTCTGGCGTTCCCTCAGGCTTTCCAGTCACAGAGCAAGTTCCCTCCAGCATTCCATGACCCAGAGCCTGTCCAGCCTGACACCCCTGTCCAGGCTGGCATCAAAATTAGGGTTTCCTATTGCCACAGCCAGAGGGGTCAGAGAGGGAATTTGGGCCACCCATGGTGGGGTGGTTACAGGATCTGCAGCCAGCGCCACCTACTGCCCAGGAGCTCTTGCCACAAGATCCTGATAGTTACTGAGTGCCAACATTCATTGTTACCAATGTTACCCTCTGCTCAATAAAAAAAATTAACAAAAAAAAAAGATCCTGTTAGTTAACGATGGTATTGTCACAACTTTTATTGTGAATGGGAGCAAGTTTATGATTTTTACAGCCAGCACATTCAATCTGATATAGTGTACATTGATAGTCATTTCTTCCTACCAATGAAGCTGTATGTTTTGTGTAGTCTAATGGAGCACTGAAAATACCAGAACTGACATAGATATATGCAAGGGTAATATATTATTCTAAATGTAAATTAACACCTTATTGTGTAAAGTGATTGGCAAACCTTATTGTTCCAAGAGGCTTTTTTGTTCATCGGGGGAAATGCAGGTACGCCAATGTGCAGCTACTGGCACAGAGGTTCCTAACAGGAAGGTACTTAAATAAACAGACTAAAAATAAACATGTGATATAGTAGGAACACAAACATCACATAAAGCAAAAACCAACAATGTCTGATGAACCCAGGAAGGAAAGACCAAACATTGGTAAGTGGGGCAACAAAAGAACAGGGGCTTCATTTATAAAACTTTGTAGTGAATTTGCGTCAGAAGTGGCTTACGAATGAAACGTAGGAGATGCGTACGGACAGAATTATTCAGATTTATGAAACCACACGCACGTCCTATGATGGTTTCTTTTTATAAATCACAATGAACTTTAAAAGTGGCGCAGCTTTTGCGGCTTCATGTCAAGCCCATAGTTTCCCATAAATCGTTAAATGTGAAATATATCAATTAATCAAACGTATCTATAAGCCAGCCATCATGCGCAGCACCAGCCTTAAGTCTGCGCCCAACATTGCTGTGTCATAAAAAATGAAAACCCAGGCCACCGAGCCAATGATATGGACATTGATCGAATGAATGAAAGCATTTTCATTGTCCTATTGCAACATGAGTGCACTCAATAGCACCTATTACATTTGGGAAACTGGACATTGCACTTTTTTGTTTCCCTGTTCACCCACAGTGTACAGGATCTTCATGTAATTATGAGAAACCTATTAAACCCACTAACACGTCTGGCATTTCCCATATATGGGTTGGCTGAGATATCCCTGACCTGTCAGCCAATTCCCTTTGGAAAGTGCCAGTCGTTGTAAGGACTTGAAATGGGACTGGCACGGAGTGGTTTCTCCAGATGGCAGAGGTCCATCAGAGTGTAGAGGTCCATCAGGGCGGCCCGAGGAAGTTGAAACCGGCTTATAAGCCATTCGTCCTCATTTGCCAGCAAGTAATTAACTTCTTACTGTCTGAAAATGCATTTCCCTTGAATCCTTCCATTTGCGACATCTTTACACAGCGCAAGATCGGCCATTGTGCCTCATTACGCATTGTGATCGCATGTTTTTTTATAACCATCCCTTTGATTGTATTTTATAAGTAACATGTTTCGGTATTAATCGAATTGTAAATTGGAAATAGTTTGGCGCAAATGGAATTTATTGCACCTTTCAAAATGGTTAAGACATGTGTCACGTTGAAACACAGCTGATAACGACATTTATACTGTGAAATCAACTTTCCCCAGTGGACAATAAAGACTAGCCTATCTATCTATCCATCACCATCTGTTGTGTTTGTGTAGGCTGTTAATTGTAAGAATGGCTTTGTGTATTCGTCATATAATTAATGAATTAATGAATTCATTCTCCACAATGGTTGCAGTTTCACACAGTTTCACGTGTTTCATCCATCTGCTGACGATGTCACCATCTCTAATTTCTCTCATTCTCATCGTTTCTGTGCGTACGCCTGGGTCAGAGTGTTTGTGAAGGACCGCAATAAATGCAATGTATTCATTTAGGGATTGTGTTTGAAACATTTCTTTAGCACCTAACATGGTGACACAAATCTCCACTCCATTCAAGACAAAGCTTGAGCATTATTCCATTTAAAACATTTGTACCATATAAACCATGTTTGCAGATACCAGGCGGTCAAGGTAAATCTTCAGCAGACGATGTAAATAGGTGGCCAGTAATTTAATAGAGTCTTCAGATTAATAACTTTAGTACGACGCGCAGACTGACTCCCTGTCTAAATCCTCCACGGAAGGAGAGAGTGGGCTGTGAGAGAATGTGGAGAAGGGCGATTATGTGGCATTAACAGGCTTTGAATTTAAGACCTAGCTTATTAGGTGTCAAACACAAAGGGTTGAATGAATTTAAAAGCCGAGCTGAGTCAGTGTGCCGCTAGACATGACCATGAAACCTGCCCCTTTGACATTCCCAACTATTGAGGTGTAGCGGATTACGCCAAGACTTAACCTCTGATCAAAATAAAAATAAATAGGATGACAGGAATACTACCAAGCCCTCTAGGAAAGCGTGGACATGTTCTGCTTTCCATGTTAGAATGATAAAGAATAGGACATTTTCACTTTATTTTCAATGTAAAATGAACCTTTTACATTAAACAAAGACTTGGGACTCAAGAAACAGTCACTTTAGGAAGTCCATCAAGAATGTTGATAAGCTACTCTAACCCGCCAAGTAGTCCGGATTACTCTGATAGAAATCATCATGGTATGTCGCTGTTTCTCCTCCTCACTTGCTCTTCCAGTATTTGATTATGTCTTTATGACTATTGTGGGACAGAAGCCGTAGAGATTGTTGTGAAAGTCCCGTGGTAACACAAGCTCATAAAAGCTTTAAAAACGTTATCCATGCCCCAGTTCTCAATAATAAGACCACGGTGGCCAGCAAAACATTCCTGGTTGTCCACATACGACGACCTACCCTAGTCCTTCAACTCCGCAGCCCTTGTCAAAAAGGTACAACAGCGCCTGCACTATTTAAAGAAGTTGAAGAAGGCCCAGCTATTCACCAAAATCCTGGTAATTTTTTTCTGCTCCATGGTCGAGAGCATTCTGACCAACTGTTCCACAGTTTGAAACAACGTGCAGTGCAGTGTGTGGTGACTCTGCGGAGAGACCTGCCCTGCATAGTTGTTTTCTGCCCTGCATAGAACCTCACAAATTACGTTATCAAAAAAAGAAAGGATTTGCAGTTGTAGGGGAGCGAGGGAGTATAAATGTTGAGACAAGAAACCTGGTCAGTTGGGCGTTACTGATGATGGTGAATGCAAAGCCCCCCCCCCATGCTGTGAGGAGTGAAGATTTCAGAGGACATCAGGGTAGTGAGAGCACATTGGTCTGGGGGAGGCTAATGTGGTGGAAATGCGAACTTGAGAACTGTGAGGTAAGTAATTTACAAATGGACAGCATTTAACATGACAGCTACTCGGCTAAGTGAACACCCAACCAAATCATCCCCAAGCGCCCAAGAAAAACTATAATTGAGGTATCTGCCAACTCAAACATTAAATCTGGAGTTTTGCTGACTTTCCTTTCTGCAACTCAGGTTACTAAGAATGCGTCAACATGGCCGGGTTTCTGGGAAGGTGTCATTTTCTAAAGAATGGAAACATGGTGTCAATGAAACGTGAACGCGCATGTGAGCACCAATACAAACATGCCAGATAAGTCCGTACCGGTGTGTAGCAGCCAGGATTTCAGAAATGCTCTTTAGCGAACAACATTGGCCTCAAAAGTATGCTGGAAAAAGTATGCAAAAGTGCCCAGATAGTCTACTATTTCTAATGGAATTTTGAAGTATGCAACTGTGCATGCTTTTTGGGTTATTATAGACTATAATATCTCAGTCATTTTAAGGAACAGAGATGTGTCCTACTCTATGCCCAGGTCTGACAGCTCCCCGTTCTACAGAGAGAGGGAGCAATCAGACTCGATCAAGCTCACCTGAGTTCTGAACACAGAGGTCTTGTTATATAGTTGCCTGTGCCCTGAGTCCTGTGTGAGGAATTGTTCGTTTCCCGACTTGCTGAGCGTTTATGAAACTACTATTACTATTATCCATGTACCAGTCCCTAGCCTGTTTGTTTCTCCGTGTCTGCCTGACCCTGTTCTGTGCCTACCAGTGACACCTGTTATCGACCACCTGCCTGCCTCTCTGACCTCGTCTACGCCTGTCCTTTGGTACCGCGTTCAGCCTCAGATCTCCCGACATCGACCCAAGCATGTTCTCACCATTCTTCGGTCTACTGTTGTTCTGTATAAATACATCGCTTACCGCGATTGGACCCACATCATTGTGTCTGAGTGTATTCGTGACAGTCATGTTCTGTCTATGTCTTGTCCTCTGCTGCCACCTCCACGTGTGTGTCATTGTTTTGATTTTGTCCCAGTATTTTTCTGTTCTAATTTAGTTTGTATTCGTTACACCTGTGTCTCGTTATGTTGCCTTTTTATGCCAATTGTGATTGTGCACTCTATGTTGGAGCATTGTCGTTATGTGTCTTAGGAAGTGAATGTATGATACATGTATATGTGTTATGTATTTTGGGTAACACTTTATTTTAAGGTACACTTATTAGCCACTTATTTGTAGCTTATAAGGGACAGTGTAAATTGCTTGTAAGGCCTTTGTTAGGCAGTATTGGTCATTTATAAACTCTTTATTCATTGTTATCTTATTCTCACTCTGTAAGTCATGTATTGGTATTTGTTCATTTATTACATACTTATTTGCCACAATCAAAGCTATTCAATAGTTAGTATGGTGTTTATTGCAAAAGTAATATGCTCTGTATATGTGGTCTTAATAAGGGAATGACAAGGGCAGAGTAACCTAAGAATAGTCAAATAAAGTGTAAACACCAGCCATGTAACACCAGAGACTAAATGGGTGATAGAGGATATGAAAGCAAAAGGTGATTTGCTCCCCATACTTGTAAAGTATTAATCATAGTATTTACTATGTTGATCTGTTTAAAGAAAGTGTTTATACATTTGGAGTTTTAAAAAGAAATGGCAGGTGTTCTAAACTTTCTTTACACATTGATTTTCTTGGTTATGTTATTGAAGACCTTTAGTCAGGTTTAGTGTGTAGAGAAAATACTTTGTTTAATGGTGCTAAAACGTTTTGTATTCAAATAATAAAAAAATATACACTGGAAATATTTTCCTTTGTTTCCTTCCCACTTAAATAAAACTTAAATAGAACTCTTATCCTTCACTTCAGAATAGGGAACACACATCTGACTATTCTTAGGTTACTCTGCCCTTGTCATTCCCTTATTAAGACCACATATACAGAGCATATTACTTTTGCAATAAACACCATACTAACTATTGAATAGCTTTGATTGTGGCTAATAAGTATGTAATAAATGAACAAATACCAATACATGACTTACAGAGTGAGAATAAGATAACAATGAATAAAGAGTTTATAAATGACCAATACTGCCTAACAAAGGCCTTACAAGCAATTTACACTGTCCCTTATAAGCTACAAATAAGTGGCTAATAAGTGTACCTTAAAATAAAGTGTTACCGTATTTTCTTGTTAGTATAATAGCGTTTTATGATCCTTTGTTCAGTTTCTAGTCCAGTTCCTCATGCTAGGTTTTGTTTGATTCTTCTTGTGGTTCAGTTGTTGGGGTTTTTCCCTTTGGATCCCTGTCCTGCCTTCCTGTTTCATCATTGGCCTGCCTACCAGTGTCCATGGTCCTTAGTTGTCTATCATGTTGTTCACTATAAATAAAACTGTAAAGGAGTTCTGCGTCTGGGAACTGTCTCGGCCGCTAAGGCCAAACGTGACAGAATGCTCCCAATAAACAAAGAGGACCTAGTAGAGCCAACCACCCACCAAGCCCTTCACCACCTGGCACCAACACCAGAAGCTTGTTCTCCTCGGAAAGCCCTCAGGCAGCAAAAAGGTATGATTGCCCCCCGGAAACATTCACTTGCTTCTTGGAGGAAGTAATGAATTATCTACAGGGCAATCCACATTTTATCTCTGCAGGTCTGGATTCATTTATGTGGATGGGCAGCTTTAGAATGGGCAGGAGGTGTTCAGTTAAAAAGCCCCAGTACAGTTTGCTTCCAGTCCCTCTGCTCTGTCCGAGTCCAGTTCCTCTGGCCACCCTGAGATGAAGTCCAGCCACCCAGTGTTCAAGACAATCTCTCCTCCACAGGCACCACTGCCACCCATACCTTAATCAAGATCTCCACCAACTTCCCCTGTATTGCCAACATTACCACCCACTGCCAAGCCCGTATGTACTTCAACACAACCGCCAGTCCGGCCCATGTTTCAGCCAAGACAACCAGCTTTTCCCTCTCCTCAACCGCCAGCACTGCCTGCCACTCAGCCAAGATCTACACCCTCCACCTTCAGGAGAAAATCAGCACTGTTCCAGCCCCAATTGATCCCTTCCCCGGCATTCCTGCCCGGGACCCTGTTTGCTCCACTCTGGTTCCCGTCAGCAGCCCTTCCCAGGACTATGCCACAGTTTCCCATGTCCGCCTCTCTCTTGGTCCTCCTGCTTTCCTCAGGTCATGTCCGTCTTCGTCTGTCCCCCTGTCTGTACCTGGTCTTCTCAGGTTGTTCACCTCCAAGTATGTCTTGTCCGGTCCACCCTGTCAATGCGCTTTTGTCGCCCCTCTTGTCAACCCTTCCATTCCCGTTAGGGGCGGGGGGTACTGTAATATCTCCGCCATGTTCTGTCTGTGTTTTGTCCTGTACTGCAACCTCCTGGTCCTTGTGTGTCATCGTTTGTGTTTTGTCCCAGTACTTTTCCGTTCTAATTTAGTTTGTATTCATTCCAACTGTGTCTGGTTATGTTGCCTAATTATTTTAAATTAAACCAAAGTTCTGCTGTGTATGTGTAAGTATAACATACATTTCGGGAAAAAAATATTTCTCAACAGTGGGACGTTGCTTCGGCGATTGTCTAGAATATATCAAGATTAATTTTGTTTAATTAAAAAAATAATCAGTGTGGTAATAATAGTGTGACAATATGATGATACATTTAGGTCATCAATATTCATTTGCAGACTTTATTGCGCCTTGATTTCTCTGTTTTATGCGCCACCTGGTGACAGACGAGAGGGTTTACAGATGAAAAAAATCTAAATGGTGGATAGCGGGTTAGCATGTAAATTGGGCAAAACTGTCTAAAATGTTAATGTTTGTGTCTTGTCTGTCACCGTTTATTTTCCCCCGGTACCCATGATGCTAAAACACAAACGATTTAAAAGTGGTCCCGGCATCTTCTATGAAATTTCAACCTCACACTTCGTCATGCTGATATCACAAGACAGGTTTTCATCTCAACACAAAATCTCGTCACACCAGTACATCATTGTTGACATGCTAAACCTGAGGTAACAGATCAACCATTTGGTGTCTAAATTTAGGTTAATTTGTACATACAGTACATCAAATAACATAACAAATACAAAAGCATCAGCCTGTAGGTTGGTGTGCTCCAACTTCTCTGGAGTGCTTCCACTGTCGAGGAGCTGCCACTGCTTCCTCAGGTCACCTGAAGGCAATCGGCTCACGCGAGTCAGAGCCAGAACGTGCCACAGCAGTGTCTGGTGTATCCCTGGCCTTAGGCCACTATATAAGGTATTCCATTGATGACAATAAGATTATTAACAGGGCACCAGTTAACTAGAAAGCATAAGTAATATCTATATATAATACTTTTAAAATTGATTCATCTGAAGGTAATTGCCCTTAGTTAGAGAATCAATTGGAACGTTTTATCAGAACGACACTATTTCTTTACACAGTTAAAATGCACCTACTAGGTAAATGACACAGATGCGTCAGTTTCTTCATCCCACATGATGAGGAGGAAATTTGACAGTTGTAGCTACAAGTCATTCAGGCCTGCTATTCCTATTGTTCTTTTCTCATATCACAATAAAAATGCACAAGCAGTATACATAAAATGAATGATATGCTATTTTATATTTGTATATGCAATTTAGGTGTTTTCCTCATTAAATATACACTGATTTGCAAATTCAATCAAAAATAATTCTTCTAGCGCATTGATAAGAGTCATCTATTGGCCAGACATTTACAGAAGTGTTTAGCAAAATATCCAAATCTCATTATCCAATATATAATATGGAAGAGTTGGATAGAACATTATGCTCTTGGCTTCCTGAACAGTTGTCACGTATCTCGGCACGATGTGCTATGTGGAAAATCTTTCCCAAATACACAAGGACAAGGGCTACATCCAAGTGCAGAGCAATCAGTATTTTATTTTAGATAAACACAATCCGGAAATCGGAGTAAACCCAGGCAGAGATAATCGATGCACAAGGCACAGTACACAGAGGACTGATAACAATGGTCAAATGCAGGTCTGCTACAAGATCTGCAACCCAGTAAATCACTCACTACGGCTAGGCTAAATGCGCTGGTCACAACACGAATTGAGAACAAGGCCTGGTACACAGTAATCTATCGCAAATAAGTCTCTAAACAGGCTCAGCATGTGCATGAAACAAACAATACCTCACAATGACAACGAGAGCAAGACAGAACCAAATAGGGAACATAATAACTATCAGGTGTGGAGAGAGAACAGGTGAAACCAATAATGACACTGAGAACTGAACATAAATATACATACTGAAAACTAAAGACACCTCACAATACCGTAGCATAAATACAATTTGAATGTGAAAATATCCAGACTATATGTATTTGAATAAATATCACATAACCCCCTCATTTATGAAAACACTAAACTGCAAAAATATCCAAATAATGTATTCTCAGTTTTGTAACAGTCTTGCTTATTTTCTTAAAGGTAACTTTTAGCAATATAAACAACCTGATAACGTTTTAAACTATAAGTAAAAAAGTACCTTTCACCTAGATGGATATAATTATCAAATGTAATGTACAGTCAGCATAGTTTTAACGATAAAAAGGCATACTGTAGGAATGCTGGAAAGTATGAAATATTAGAAAATTCTGTACAACTGCAGATTTTCAGTCATATTTAAATAATTTGGGATTAAAAGTAAACATTTATTTACTCCTTTACATTTATTGAATTTGACTACAAAACAGTCCTCTTACTTTATTAAAGAAACTATCAACAAGGAACTCATATCTTGTATCTAACTAAAGCAAAGGTTGCTCATGTGAGATTATTCAACATTCCACCCATCAAGGTCGCGGGTAAATATAACGCATTCTGTCCTTGGAGTTCCACCGGATTTGTAAGGTTGATGTAGCTTCTTCAGTTCATTACTTAGTGGGAAAATGGGAAAAATCTATCATTTTTTGAATGCAAAGGCCGGATTCACATTGCAAGTGCTCCCCCGGATTCTTCTGAGAACCTTTGCCCCCAAATCATTGCCTTCAAGTAAGCCAGTGTAAAGTAATCAACAACAAAAAAATCGGATTTGCCGAAATTGATTCTCTCATCCTTCGAGCTCTCATATTCTGAAGTGTCATGGAGTGGGATGGGGACATTTTCCTCTTTTGCTTGAACTTTATTTTAGTAGATTGTTACTTTCCCTTTTACTCTGCAGTACATTTCTCTCTGTTCTATTGCCTGCTTTTCTGAGCTCCAGTTTTTGTCTTCACGTGCTTGTACTTTGTAATGCCGCGTTGTCTACTTTTGAGTAAGGGTTTAATTTTAGCAGGAGGCTCATTTCCACGGAGGCTGGGACACAAATCTGTCTAATTTGGTGAACCACATGCAAAGCCTGCAGGGCTGGATGAGTGCAGCTCAGCCATGATAGAGTTTGTATCAATGGATGGATCGTCTGCAGTGGCATGTTGTGGCTCCGGGTTTGGCCTGTCTGACAGTAACGATGGCTCAAACTCAGCATCAGAGAAAATATCTCTTGTGTACGTGAAATCCCGGAATCCTGTATTTCTGGATATATTCCTAGAAATGTGTAATGTCATTGCTGAACTGAAAGCCTCATTCATGCATCCAGTGATATATGCTCTCTGTTTTGCTGTTGTAATAGCCTTCAATGGACAGAAAATGATCTTGTCCAGAGGTTGCATCTGATGGAATAAATCGGGTGGAAGTATAAGCTTCACAATGCCATGTGTTTATTACTTGATCAAGTGCCCTCAGCAAAATACGGGCCTCGTAGTTGTCTAGGATCACCAGCATGGGATGGTTAACAGGCATGACATTTACAGTTAGACCTCGATGAAATTGCATCAAGATTGCAACTGTATGCAAGTATGTACAGTTGCCTAGATACAGGGATGGGACCACTTACCCACTGTAACATTTACCCCACACTCCCCTACCTTGTTTTTTAGTTACGTATTTTAGTTCCTGGTTTGATAGATATCCAACACAATTTATATCCAAATACTCCTAATCTCTGACATATTGCCCATATGGGTATGGCCAAACATGTACCCAAGTCAGATTAGGTATTGATTTAAAATAATCAGATGATTTAGGTGTCAGATAGGAATTTCACATGTACAGTACAGCATGTCTATACTGTACTTAGAGGAACCCATCGATACCTCTAATCTAGCTAGTTAAATACATTGCTCCTATGGTTTTATCATAAGTTCAAAATCAACTACAGATGCCAGAACATTGTGGAGAGGATGAGAATACACTTCAGATGTTGTAATACATTTTCTTCAGCTTCCCAGGATGTGTGGAGCAGTACATGTAAGATGCTGATCCTAATGGGGTAGGATGTCTCAAAGGCACTAGTGTAGTAGACAGTATGGAGGGGTGGGGAGAGATGTTTAGTGTACATATCTAATGAGAGTATTCAAAAACGACCTAATCACAGCCAAATTGGCCATTTGACAGCTACGTTTACAGAGAGCTGGTTAGGTAACCTCTAAACCCACCTACAACATTTTAATTATTGAGACTATGATTATAATTATTGAATACATTGGAAATGTTTAAGAGTTTAAACTGAGTGGGCTCACACGCTAACAGCTATCTTATTAAGACACCCAGGTTTGAGTTACCTACTGTAAGAACATTATTTTAACTCGAAATTCTAACTGTAAAGTTGTAACTCAATAGGTTTTGTAGTTTGCTGACTTGCTTTACTAAGCTGCTTGGCTAACTGGCTAGCCATGTATTGTTAACAAACATGACTATTCTTGTAAAATACAGGATAAAGAAATGCAACTATAGCATATCCTCTGGTGTAAGTGGGTGGATGCTTTCCGGCTTGTTGGGCCCTGTCCAGGGTTTACCCTGTTCAGGGCTATAGTTTCACTGTTGTCACTTTCTGTCTGTATTTGACCTGGAATATTCTATGTTGTAAGACTATCTGCATTTAAAAAAAATTAATTGATTATAAAACTAAACAATCATAAGTTCTCCAAGCACAGCCAGAAGAGGACTGGCCACCTCTCAGAGCATGGTTCCTTTCTAGGTTTCTTCCTCAATTCAACCCAGCTAGGGTTTTCCCCCGTCTGCCATGTATGAACTTGTATCAATGTGTTGATGCCTGCTCTGTCGGATTCAGGCTGGGTGTTTGTAAAAGCACTTTGCGACAACTTTAATGTTAAAAAGGCTTAATAAAATTTATTTTATTGATTGATTGAGTGAGTGTTTTTTGTGGTCACATGCCATTTAGGCTAATATATATATATATATATATGTATATATTAATGTGTATATTCTTGTTAACAGCATCTTCAGTACAGCTAAGTTAGGCAAATGTTTATGTTTTCAGTTCTCACTTTCAATCAACTGATGCAAGCACTGTAAAATAAAATACTCGATCACTCAATTCAATGCCAAATGAAAAAATTCTACATGCAAAAACCATTGTGATTAAACTAGCAAATTCATTTTTTCCAAAGCACAAAACCCCCAAAACTATGTAGAATACAAATGTAATCCATCCATGTAGAATAAATTCAACCTAAACATGACCCAGTAAAATGTGTTAACATCAGCTTTGTTGATACAATTTCCCTCACGTACCTTTCATACTGTAACAGGGCATAGCAAGGACATTGATGAGCTGGATGAGCTATTCACAGCTTGAGAGTTTCAATAAACACAACAAAAGAGTAACAGAACCGAATCTAAACACAAACTCAGGCATGAATGAATATAAAGGCAACCAACTAGTTCATCAGTAGGGTGGTACTCTTTTGGGTTAGTCATAGTCTGTAACATAAACACAGCACAAGCGTTTAGTGCTTTCAGAGTTCAGTGCTCCAAATATATTTCGGTCTTGATACCAGTACCACATAATGGGAGGCAGTTATTGAGGCGCGAGGCTGGTCACCAAGCTGCATTTTGAAGGAAGCTGGAACAAGAACGTCCCAGCCCTCTCACACAGGACCTGCACATACAATATATTAAAAAGACTGCATATGCCATTGATTGTAGAGGTTTACATACACATAGAAACTCAGTTTTCACAATCCCTGATTTTTGATTATGGCAATAATTTGCTGTCTTAGGTCAGTTCGGAAATGTCTGAATAATAGCAAAAATACTTTTCTATTTATCACTTTAATTAATTTTATCACATTCCCTGTGAGTCAGAAGATTACATACACTTAATTAGGATTTTGTAGCATTGCCTTAAAATTGTTTAACAAGGGTAAAACAGTGCACGTTTTTGTTTCATCAGACAAGAGGACATTACCCATGAGCAGATGCAAACTGTAGTCTGTTTGAAGGTGGTTTTGAGGAAGTGGCTTCTTGCTTGCTGAGCGATATAAGACTCGTTTAACTGTTTACATAATTTTTTACCTGTTTCCTCCTGTACCTTCACAAGGTCCTTTGCTGCTGTTCTGGGATTGATTTGCAGTTTTCAAACCAAAGTGTGTTTATCTCTAGAAGACAGAACGCGTCTCCTTCTTGAGCGCTATGATCCCATGGTGTTTATAATTGGATTCTGTTGTTTGCACAGAACGTTGTAACTTCAAGGGATTGGAAATTGCTTAAAAAGGAAGAACAAAAGATGACCCATCATGACCCTTGTCCAGTGTCTAGGCGCGTTATTCTGATGAGAGGCACATTTTCTTTGAAAACACATGTATGTTTGCGCTGTTTACCAGGGGACGTGATGGCACCACAATGCACTGTGAAAAGACAGCAAGCTGTTGGAGTTGGTTTGATGCTCCAAGAAATATTCTGCTGGAAAACTCTATGTCCGGGCATTCGTGCGGACATCAATTTGATGTGTGCCACCAACCTAAACATCGTTGGAGACCAGGTACGCCCCATAATGTCAATAGTATTCCTTGACTGCGTTGGCCTCTTTGAGCAGGATTGTGCGTCCTGCCACACAGCATACATTGTTCGGGAATGATTTGAGAAATTCCCTGTGGATATGCTGGACCAACAAGTCTGATAAACAAACTTGCAACTTAAAGGATTGAAAGGATCTGATGCTAAAGTTTTGGTGCCAGATCCCACAGGACACCTTCAGGGATCTTTTTCTTGTTGGGTCAGTGCTGTTTTGGCAGCATGCGACGGTCCAACAGCATATTAGGCCAGTGGTCATAATGATTTTCAGTTGTATATAGTATAGTCCAGTGTTGGGAAAGTTCACTTTCTACATGAACTAGTTCAAAGTTCAGTTCACACATTTTAAAATGAACTAGTTCAGTTCATAGTTCATAGTTCAAATTTTGAACTAGTTCATTTATAGTTCTTTTTTCCATATTATTGCCAGAGCCCATATAGAACCACAGACATGAAGAACAAGAAATGTTAACATGATTATCATGGCAAAAATGATCACAGTAATATCTATTAAAGCAATTGTGAGCTGAGGCAATCACTGAAATAATTTGACAACATGTTTATATTGAAAACCAGAGGCTGCAGGTCTCCGACAATATACTGCACCACCAGGTTGTCCAGCTGCGGCTGGGAGATGACAACGGAGCCGCTACTGTAGGCAGTTATCGGGATCGGGTTGATTGGGTCGCGGATCTGTCTTTGGTTTTTGTCGTTGATTGTACTTTAATTCAATATGCCGTTTCAGGTTTGCTTTGGATGATATTGATGTGCGGATTTTATGTTTAAAACTTGGCGGGCAAAGTTTTGCAAAAAAACGTCTGATTTTGCCCATCCTCACCGACCTTGTCATAAAACTAAATAAAAAAGTACAATTCGACGCCTCCTTGCTCCTTTGTCGCTCATAGATACTTTTGGTTTTTATTTTAATGATGATGCGGCGGTGCGACACTGGTGGTTGATGTTGCCAGATTGGGTGTTTTTTCAGATACATATTAATATATGTTGTTGCCGGGTTTGCGCAAGGAAGTCACTATAGAAATCTGGCATCCTATTAAACGAGGGCAAACTAAGAGAACGTGCCGTTTAAAGACACCAGAATGAACGAGTTCACAGGAACGTTCATCAGCCAGTAAAGCAGTACGTTCAGTTCACGTTCGCCCAAAATATGAACGCGTTCATGAACTATCGTTCAATGAACGCGTTCAGGCACAACACTGGTATAGTCTCTGTAATATTGTCCTTGGGTGGCTGGAGTCATACGATGGCCGTTCTTTCTTTCACTGTAAAGTCATGGATGATAGGCAGCTTGTCCTTGGTTATGAACATTTACACCACTCTGATTGGGTGGTGCATTTGCCAAAACAACTGCTGAAGCAGCCTGTGAAGATGCTTCCATAAACCAGTAAAGCTATGCTGTATATTTCAGTCTTACTTATTAGATTACTCAATTGACAGTACTTGCGTTTATTGTTACAAATGGTGTACTAAAGCTAGTACTCTTTCCCCTAACAATACAGTACCCAGTGGGCACTTATAGCCTACAAAGTACATTCGATATTCTCCATTGAGGTCCTACATGACTCAAGGGCAAGGAAGTGTGCAGAAAAGTTAATTGCCTTCCCCTCCCAATCTGTTTGCTCCCTGTTCTAAAAATGATCCTTTTGCAGGCAGAGGGCAAGCAGGCAGCACAGATCAATCATGACCAAAAACCCCCGCCACCTGAACAATTTCTTTTCCCTTGCCGTGGCTCAGAGCAACCAGCCATCTGTCCGGAGAGACTATGCTCACCACATCAATCCACCTTCAAACGGTAAACAAAATGGCTACACTAAACTGCACACAAACTCTGTCTTTGTACTGCATGTTGTCCACCCCTGCCGCATAATTACACCAAGTGCATTATCTGTAAATGTACTTAATTAAATATAAAGGTGATCTTGATCAGTTATCAACTTCTTGCAATTTCAAGGAGGTTTCCCTCCCGTAAGGAGCTGCTGAGCCCAGGACAGAGAAAAGGCTAAGGATGAGAGGAGCTACGAGTAAGTGAAGGTAAAAGTGATTAAAGAGAGCGAGGGGGGAGAAAAGCCTTTTAATAGTGTTTTGAGGTCACATGGTTGGCCTACATCACACCTAGATGTGAAAATGAATGTTAATGTTATTGAGGTTATTTGTCTAGACATGCCTAGAGTTCTTTGACACTATAGGAGAGAAATAGAGAGTAGTCACCTTTTTACATGATCATTTACACAATAATTCAGCCTACATTGACATGTACTGACAGAAATGCCGAGACGGGGTTGAAGCTGCAATTGTGGGATGTGTGTCTACAGCAAATTCCCCAGCACTTATTCGTTTTCCCTAACCAGACATCTGTTTGTAGGCTATATTAGGTAGTCAAAAATAAAAAATAAATAAAATGTGATACACAATGCAGAATAATACCAGTTGGCCATTGTCACGTAAATCCCCAAAATGTAGTCCATTTGAACATTCATTTTACCATCACACGTTGATATTGGGGCTTCACATTGCCAATTTTACATTTCTCATGGTTTCTGGTAGATTTTGAAGCAGTTGGAACCAATAGCCTTTTGATAGCCAAATAACCTGCAATTTTTAGGTCGAACAGAGGCACAAAGCAGACACTTTCTCATCCCAAAACATATGAATGCCCATCATTGTTCCTATATGCATAAGCATATTATGGGCAGGTGGAATAATCAGATCCACCTGCCACTAACTATGAGTCCTTTCTTGTCATTGGAACGCCTTTTATGTAACAAAATAACAACCACAGAAATGATGTATATATGGACTATGTTGTTTAAGGAGATCAGAGAGATATCCTAAAGTCTCCTGTTATAATAATATCCCATATTTAAACAATGCAATCAGTGAATGGGGGCAGGCGTGTCTATGTCTGTCCCCATTCATCATAAACCTCAAACCGTTTCTGAACAATGTGTGGCAGGGCACATTATCGTGCAAAATGAGGCCACCACCATCAGGGAATACCATTGCCATGTTGGTGTGTACTAGAGTTGTGTACCGAACTCTAAACATTTAAGGGTACAGACCGAATTACGTCGGTACTACTCAGTAAAATCTATCTACGCCAAATTTTAGCTCATAAAAAGTGCATCTGGGTGTGAGAGTAGAGAGAAAAAAGGACAGAGAAACAGTTTATGAATTGAGGCAACACGAGCAAGAATACATGATTGACTTTCCGAAGCAGCTTGTTCAATATTCAATACCAACAGAATCAGTGCAATGATAAGCCGAAAGCTGTCCGAAAAGACACTTTTCAAAACTTTATGCAGACAACGCTCACTGCAATATTTGTGATCCAACATTTTAAGACGGCCATGGCAACACGAGGAAACGCCCTGCCAATGGCCACAAAGTATTGCATCGCAATGCAGATTTTATATGGTAAAGTTTTATGTGTGATGTATTATAGCCTAAATTCTAATAACCCTGCCCATCCCCAGGAAGGTTTGCATGTCATTAATGCAACGTAAATGTTGAAGCAATATCTTCAGTCACCAAACATTTAATGAATAAAGGCATGGTTTATAAAGTTCACCTTTCGTCCTGAATGTAGGTGTTGTGGAGGAGTCAGGGGCAGGCAGATGTACGTTCCAGGGTGGTAACCAGGCCTTCACCTTCCATACCTTGCTTGTTCTGCTTGGTTGCACTGGATTTGTGGGAATGGATGGCGGTACTCCTCTGGGGTCAACATTTTGGGATAGTGTCTCCTTCACTCTACACTCTAGTCGTCCAGCTGCACCACTAACCAATTTTGAATCACGCACCCTTTCTCCCTCGAGAGTCTTAAGGATTCTCGCACGAATCAAAAAAACATTGATGAACCCAGATATCTCCCTCGAGTCTGAAGAGGATTCACTACTGGGTTTATTGAACTGTTTGAATGAGTCAAGCAGTTGACAAGTGACTCTTGTGAAATAAGGGTTATTCCAGCTAAGTGCTACTCATGATGGCTCCTCGCTGACCAGTGAAATGAAATTGTCCCAAAGCATTTTTTTCATATGGATCATTTTCTTGCTTTGTACCTTCCAGTCAACAAATGCTGTAAAGTATTTACACTTCTCTCTTTTGTTGGAAGGAGCTAAGTGTGGTAAGTAAACCAGGAATTTCCACATAGGACCTTCAACGAGACCTTCAATCGCTCCTGAAGCTTCTGCTATCTACTTGTTTAAATGTGAAGTGAGCAGGTCTTCAACTACCCTGAGTGGGGCTAGCTACACCACTAGTTAAACATTTTCAGAATTTTTTTTGTAAATGTTGATTAGATGTTGGTTATACGTGGTTTGTCATCTCCTGGTGTAGACTCTTATCTTGGTAGGGCTTTAGAAATGTGGATTTACAAATAATTAATGTTTGGCAACTGTTAACTTGATATCCCCCATTGTGGCAACTAGGGTTTACACAAAGCGCCGACGCCCTTATATTGGTCGCCTAGCTCTCTTTGATTGCCAGTTTCTTTCTCCAATTCTCCAACTCCTAAGTGTTAGGCCTATGTTTTGAAGTATAATAGCGTATCTGCATTACAGAAATTTGCAATGGGCCCCTAGCATAGTAGCTAGTTTTGTGTGCTCCTGGCTGAGCTACGAGTGAGTTATGAGTATCTAGAAAGCTGGTAAAATCAATATTTTATTTGTAAACAATACCAAAAGTTGCCACTAGGAGTCAAACACAGAGTCTGCTATGGCAAGGCTCTAGTGACAAGGCACACCATTTTATTATCTGCTTACCTTAATTGTCATGCAAACTTTTAATCGCGCATCAGTTGGGTCGGGCTCCTAACCATGCTTCTCTCTGAACTTTTCACACGCAACTGACGTATCCGGTGACGTATCAGGTTCAAGGTTTTCAGCGAATCAACAATCAGAGAATATTGCAATGAGAACGTTGTAGACAGAATATGTTACAACTGAGGGCTTTAACCTCCTCTCCTGTTAATACGATGTGGTCTAGTCAAATCTGTCATTAACAGAAAATTCGCGGATTGAAAGGGGAGAATTTAGATTTTGGCGTGACATTTCTTGCTTGTGCGTGAGAGCGTGAGATTGATGCTTAAAGCGGGAGACTCACGCCAGATGCGTGAGAGTTGGCAACCCTGCATTAATTGTGGTGTCACAACGTACAGTTCTGTGTTAATAGTTATGAATCAACTTTGTGGTGTATGTATTGATGTTAGATCAGTGTTGGCTGATTGTATATAGTTGTGTGATGCAGAGCATTGGATCTGGGAATCTTGTTGCTGCTCCAGTTAGTGCTCTTTCTGCCGTATGCCCCCCGGACTTATGTATGTCCCACGTCCTTCTGTGTGCATGAGTAATTTCATTTATCGCCCATTTGTAGTAAGCCTATTAATAATTATTGTTTATATTCGTTTAATTTCGATACAAAACAATATTTTGTTGAAGTCTCTTGTAGGCTATATGAATACACTGTGGTTCATTCGTTATTAATTATTGAGTGCAATAGGCGCATGACACATGAATGGGGCTGTATGTATTTGGCAGAATTCGTTCTGTGTATTTAGTGAAACATATTTCTTTATGAACGTACCTCTTTTTGTAGTTCAACCAAGCCAATCAGACTATTGTCTATATGTGTTCTCGTAGTATTTGTCTGTGTATCGCCCATTCAACCATTGCCATCATAGGCTCAGTGAAGTGTGATCGGTGTCTGGGTACCGCAATTAGGGTACCAACGCCCAGCGGCGTTGGATTTTGGCAACAGGAAGGCAGTTTAGGTATCAAAAAACATGTAAATAGTAGTTTTATATATTGTTTGGTTTGTGATTTTGCAATTCTGAAAACGGGACAAGGTAAAATGCACGTATTTAGGAAAAGTCATGGAAGGACGTCGGCTGTAGCTTTTCAACATGATATATGTATTTTAATTACTAACCGCTGTGTGTTTTCGGACAAATTATTTATTTGTGCTCACTGTACTGAATATAGGCAAAACGAATATAATGGCAGATTGTGCAGACATGATCGAGCATATGTTTAAGATTTAAGTATTTACGTGAATGGGTGCACGCTCTAGCGACGCTGGGGGTGGGCTTTTCTTCAAAAGTAGATAGCCATTGGCGGGATAAGCCACATCAGAAAAAAACTGTCTGACTCTGGACAAAATACAGCCAATGGAAATACAGCCTCTACAAGTCATACTTAAATATTTTTCTAGAAAAAATTGTGGGCGATAATTTCTACGCTGGTCTCGACTGGTCTCGGAAGAATTTACGAGTCCTTACTGTCCGAGACCGAGTCGAGACCGAGTCCAAATGTAACCTTAAAAAAGTGGTCTCGAGACCGGTCTCGAGACTGAGACCGGTCTCGAGTACTACAGCTCTGCCTTGCATTGCTGAATGTTTTCTATCCGGTTGACAAATAATAATTTATCCAAATTGGCAATCTCGGTGTCCTCAAAATCATTTGGCAAATGCTTGCTGGATTTTCCAGCAAATAGCATAATACCTTTGCAACACTTGTGGCTTCTAGTTGATCATATAAAAAAGTGTTTCCTGTTTCTTAGCGTTACGTTATGGTTTTCCCTTTCACACATTTAGCCAAAATTAAAAAAGCAAGATTTTACTTTTCTTTTGCCAGCTCTACAGTGTTATCTTTTCCAACATTAATTTCCCATTTCCACAAACTTCAAAGTGTCTTTGTTCAAATAAGACCAAGCAGTCTTTGACTTGTTCAGGGAAGAGGTCCTTTAAGATGTCCATAGGCTGAAATTGCGATTTTGGCCTCGTCCCGAACAGGTTGAAGTGCCCATTGTGTGTCTAAAGCATAGGGCCACATAGTAATGTTCCATTAAAATAATATGAACTTTATCAGAAATACAGTGTTGACATTGTGTCGTGAATGGAGCGGCGTAGTGTGGTGAGAGCCATCTGCAGAGACGTATGATCCGTTTCTCAGGTTTTTATTCAATACAATTCAAAGTAAAACAAACCGAGTACGGCGAAAACACACTAAACTGTTGAACTTAAATCAAAGAAGCGCATATAGCAACTTATACAAAACGTTCACGAACAACAGGTACCACAAACACTCACCACTATTACCATGTGACATCAAATACAATGCTGAACAAGGAGTGACTTGTCCGCTCACCTTTTATAGCCCACTAATGATAACACGAAACACCTGTGAAATGACAAAAGGCAAACAAGGAAGTGAATCCCCGAATTACTGTGTAGCCACGCCCCCACACCACTCGTGACACATTGTTTATGTTGTAGATGTATATAGTAGCTGGAAACGGCTGGTTTTCAATTAAATATCTACATAAGTGTTCAGAGGCCAATTATCTGTCAGAGGCAGACAAAGGTCATACACAGGTGGCCAAACAGGCAGGTCAACAATCCAAAAGGATAAGGCCTTAATGTAACCACGGGTAGACAGGAGATCTACTACTTGGAATAATGACATTAGAAGCAACAAGGGCTAGACAGGAGAAGAAGCCTGGTCACAAAAGAAACACTGGTGGACACACAGAGAGGGCTATAACTGGTTCTCACAAACGTGCTGCGATAAAGCCTTCGTAGAGTCAAACAAAGAAACAGAATTAACTAAACCAAATAAAGAGCTGATGAGACCAGGTGAGTAACTAACACAGGGGAAATCAATGAATGATAATGAAAGACTGAGCTACGTTCAAAAACACAATGAAAAGGAAGACAAGGTTGACTATGAAAACAATTACTGAACTGAAATCAAAAACATTAAAAATTAAAAAACCACTACCTTAAACAACCATCACTATTCGCAGAGGTGGTAAAAGTACTCAGAAGTTATACTCAAGTAAAAGTATTTGTACTTAAATACACTATTACTCCAGTACAAGTAGAAAGTCCTCCATTAAAATATCACTTGAGTAAAAGTACAAAAGTATCCGATTTAAAAAGTACTTAAGTACTGGAAGTAAAAGTAAATATTCAAATTAACTGTAAATATCAATAATTAATCAAAGCAATTGTTTTTGGGTGATATCCAATGTTTTTATTGAACAAATTATAACATTATATACTGCAATTAAGATTAAGATCAGATTTCCTATCAATGAAGCACCTTAAAAGGATAGTTCACCCAAAAATGAAAATTGTGTCATCATTTACTCACCCTCAAGTTGTTTCAAACCTGTATGAATGTCTTTCTTCTGCTTATCTCTGCAAGATAGATAGAAAGAATGAATTAATATATGTGCATTTCCCCAAGTATAAAACTGTTATAAACAACCATATACAGTAGCTTACATGTGGCTTGCCAGCTTTATTGAAACAATTGTTTACAAGTTATCAATGCAGTGATAGATAGCTAAGTTAGCAAAGGGTGTGCTGGCCTCACATGATGTAAGAGCTGCCCATGTGTGGCACAGGAAAAATCCACATTCACTTTTTATAATTTTAATTTCTGAAATTGTAGGCTTACCATTTCTTTAAATAGTGTTTTCATGTCATTATTTCTAATAAAAAATTGCATAGGCTTATAGCAAGAGGCAACATAGCTGCATTCAAAAAGTATAAATAGGTTATATTATCTGCTGTTATTTTGTAACCTGTTTAGTGTCATGGTGGTGTGCTGTGCAGTGAGATGTTTTCACATTAAACAGTGTGCAGTGAAAGAAAAAAGTTTGGGAAACACTGAGCTAACGTTAGTATGGCAAATTTGACTCCAAGTCTACCCTCGACTGGATCATCCATGACCGATGGATCGGCAGCATGCAGGGAAGAACCAACCAGCTGAGCTTACTACTAGCTTGATTATTTATCTCCTGCATCCAGCTTACGCTAATCACACACAACCCCAAGTCTGCCACCCACCGTTAGCTATCAATATTGACTATTGTTAGCTAGGCTAGCTGTGTACAAGGCACATTTCAATATGAAATCAAATCACTCGGCAAACAATAGTAACAAAAATAACGTTAACTCACCTCAATATGTTTTTTCAAATTTGAAGGTGAAGTTTGAAAGGCTGAAATGTCATTCACCCGTGGCAGGCAAAGTTGACATCTCAACAGATACGAATCTCCCTTGAGACCAATGAATTTGAACATATCCCGTAGATATGGCCATGGGTGATGATCCCTGTCGGTGTCGGGAATCTCATTGCTGGGCGTGCTGGCAGCGAGAGCTGCGTGTTCACCTGTTTCAACGCCGGACATCTTCTACTTCGCAATGACCGACTGACAACAACTAGCATAGGCTAGCCTATGTGCGCGTGTGCTGGGAAAGAGCTCGCTGCCTCGCGCATTGTTTTTTTTTAAAGGAGCCCTACGGCCTTGCGCATTGTTTTTCTATTAAGAAAAACATGTTTTTCATTGTTTTGGAAAGCCAGTGTAATAATACTTGGAGCGGGCATTGGGAAATGTATCGGAGTAAAAAGTACATTTTGTCTTTAATATTGTAGTGGAGTAAAAGTAAAAGTAGATGCAAATAAAAAATACTCAAGTAAAGTACAGATACCCGAAAAAAATACTTGAGTAAAGTAAAGAAGTATTTTTACTTCGTTACTTACCACCCCTGACTATTCGTTAACAGCACATTCATTGGACACCTAACCGGCTCGAGAATAACCACTTGCCAGAACTTCACGAAGCCGAGGGCAGGACACTTGTCTGGGAAGGGGATGCTACGCCCATATACTTCTAGGACCCTGTGAGACCTGTGAACACTCAACACGCCAACCAATACACTCACACTTCACAGCGAGCCCCCCCCCACTCAAATCAAATAAATGAAAAGAGGCAAACAGAATATGCAGAGCCAATTGTGGTCCTAACAATGAAACTGTGAAAGAGCGAGGCAAAGCTAAACGTGGACGGGGAAACCCTACACAGCTAAAACGTTACTACTACTAGAACCAGCACAATGTCACACAATGGTGAACAAAACAGCAGGGACAGAACAACATAACACATTACAACCTGTTTAAAATGCAGGATAATTGAAACTGTAATGGAACCCGCCTCAGTAAAAGACATACCCTTGTTTGCTACCTGCCACAGCACACACAGTGGGCGATGTTTGCCGCTAAAACCCCATTCTTAATAAGAAAACGATTTACTATCTTGAAAACGAGTAAGGGGCTAAAACCTCCAACTGGAACCAACTCAAATCCCCAGCTTCAAATAAACACGTGTGGCAGAAGTATTAATGAGCTCACACCAACCACACAGTAATCAACCTAGGTGAGGGAGCGAGTAGAGGTATGAAAAAATGGGACAACCAAAATAGTATACTTCCTGATTGCGCAATAAGGTTCAGCCCTGCCTAAACCCCTTGTTGTGAGACAGAAGCTAACTTCTACCGGTCACAAGAAGATCTCGTACAACGATATGTACTAGTCCCATCACAGAATAACAAATAACCAGATTAGAAAGAGGAATAGAAAATAACAAGAGAAACAGACGTTGTGCAGGTCCTCAACAGGCAGCTTCATGAAATAGTACCCACAAAACACCAGACTTTACCACAACAATGAAGAATAGCATAGAGACTGTATGACTTTGAACTAAAATGAAAATACATAATCAATGTAACATTTAATAATGTCACAGAGTTTGAAGGAAGGCCTTGAAATACATTCACAGATACACCTCCATTTGACACAAATGGTGTCAACTAGCCTATCAGAAGCTTCCAAAGTCATGACATTTGGACATGTCCAAGCTGTTTAACACTAGAAGCGCCAGGCAGTAGATCATTTGGCTCTGGGTTAATGCCTTGGCACTGCTAGTGTTAACAGCACAGTTAACTTTGTGTGTGTAAACTATTGCCACATTGCAATTGTGGTATCATAAATTAGAAGAGAAATAATTTGTCTATAAACATTTGTTTGAAAAATAACCTGTGTAACTGCATTGGTCTGATGACAGATTGTCCACGCATCCTTCAACGATGTATTCTTTCTTTCACTTTTATCATCAAACACAGTGAAATCTGAAACAAATATGTAATGCATAAATTACTGCCGCAATATATCAGTCACATGCTATACATAACATACTGTAACGTTCTCACGTAATTCAAAGGAGACGGAGACACTAGTTCAGTTAACTGTCTTTATTGATTAACAACCAGGCAGCTGTAGGCCACTGCCGACGCCTACTACTCCTAGTCTAAAGCACAATTAGCAACAGCTAATACAACCTGAACAGAACCACAGTAAGATTGACTGAACTTGTCACTTCGACAAAACGGAAGAGAGAGAGCGAGACACCTGTTTGACCCCCCACTTACAGGATGCTCCCTGACACGCCCCCCACCTCCCTCTGTCCAATGGGTCAGTTCCCCTCTCCCCTTCTCTCTTACCCACAAATACATTCCCCAACTCCAGGGTCGCTACAATACTATTACATACATAATACATCAACAATATTAAATTAATTATACTGAGAAACCCACCGTGTGCGCCTTCCCAGACCACGTGCAGAAAATCTAACCCAACTTTAACATGCATATTCTTCTGCATCCAATCACAGACTGCCCACAATGCCCCAATATTGCTCTTAAAGTAACTTTAGTCACGTGACAGTTATTCGTCATACAAAGGATTCTTCCAACCAAACATTGGTTGTAGTGTGGAGTGGTTGAACAATGAGTTTAAATGACTCCAACTAAGTGTATGTAAACTTCCGAGTTTAACAGAAAATGTGATGAACAAATTCATATTTAAACCCTTTTTAAAACAACAAACAAACTTACAGCAACTCAGGACAGGAAACAATAAACCAGACAGACCAGGGTAACAGAAGGAACATATACAGTGCCCTGCGAAAGTATTCGGCCCCCTTGAACTTTTCGACCTTTTGCCACATTTCAGGCTTCAAACATAAAGATCTAAAACTGTAATTTGTTGTGAAGAATCAACAACAGGTGGGACACAATCATGAAGTGGAATGACATTTTTGTATATTTCAAACTTTTTTAACAAATAAAAAACTGAAAAATTGGGCGAGCAAAATTATTCAGCCCCTTTACTTTCAGTGCAGCAAACTCTCTCCAGAAGTTCAGTGAGGATCTCTGAATGATCCAATGTTGACCTAAATGACTAATGATGATAAATAAAATCCACCTGTGTGTAATTAAGTCTCCGTATAAATGCACCTGCTCTGTGATAGACTCAGAGGTCCGTTTAAAGCACAGAGAGCATCGTGAAGAAGGAACACACCAGGCAGGTCCGAGATACTGTTGTGGAGAATTTTAAAGCCGGATTTGGATACAGAAAGATTTCCCAAGCTTTAAACATCCCAAGGAGCACTGTGCAAGCGATAATATTGAAATGGAAGGAGTATCAGACCACTGCAAATCTACCAAGACCCGGCCGTCCCTCTAAACTTTCAGCTCATACAAGGAGAAGACTGATCAGAGATGCAGTCAAGAGGCCCATGATCACTCTGGATGAACTGCAGAGATCTACAGCTGATGTGGGAGACTCTGCCCATAGGACAACAATCAGCCGTATACTGCACAAATCTGGCCGTTATGGAAGAGTGGCAAGAAGAAAGCCATTTCTTAAAGACATCCATAACAAGTGTTGTTTAAAGTTTGCCACAAGCCACCTGGGAGACACACCAAACATGTGAAAGAAGGTGCTCTGGTCAGATGAAACCAAAATTGGCAACAATGCAAAACTTTATGTTTGGCGTAAAAGCAACACAGCTCATCACCCTGAACACACCATCCCCACTGTCAAACATGGTGGTGGCAGCATCATGGTTTGGGCCTGCTTTTCTTCAGCAGGGACAGGGAAGATGGTTAAAATTGATGGGAAGATGGATGGAGCCAAATACAGGACCATTCTGGAAGAAAACCTGATGGAGTCTGCAAAAGACCTGAGACTGGGATGGAGTTTTGTCTTCCAACAAGACAATGATCCGAAACATAAAGCAAAATCTACAACGGAATGGTTCACAAATAAACATATCCAGGTGTTAGAATGGCCAAGTCAAAGTCCAGACCTGAATCCAATCGAGAATCTGTGGAAAGAACTAAATACTGCTGTTCACAAACGCTCTCCATCCAACCTCACTGAGCTCGAGGTGTTTTGCAAGGAGGAATGGGCAAAGATTTCAGTCTCTCGATGTGCCAAACTGATAGAGACATACCCCAAGCGACTTACAGCTGTAATCGCAGCAAAAGGTGGCGCTACAAAGTATTAACTTAAGGGGGCTGAATAATTTTGCACGCCCAATTTTTCAGTTTTTTATTTGTTAAAAAAGTTTGAAATATCCAATAAATTTGTTCCACTTCATGATTGTGTCCCACTTGTTGTTGATTCTTCACAAAAAATTACAGTTTTGTGTCTTTGTTTGAAGCCTGAAATGTGGCAAAAGGTCGAAAAGTTCAAGGGGGCCGAATACTTTCGCAAGGCACTGTATATACTAAATGAGAGACATGTGCAGTGTTACATTTACATCCTGCCCTGAATGTAAGCGGTGTCTTCCCACATGTGCGATTCATTTGCCGTCTGCCGATGTTTGCAAACCTGGTGGCCAACTACAAGAAACGTCTGACCTATGTGATTGCCACCAAGTACCAAGTCATGTTTTGCCAAGGGGTCAAATACTTAATTCACTAAAATGCAAATAAATTCATAACTTAATTCTGGATTTTTTTTGTTATTCTGTCTCTCACTGTTCAGATAAACCTAAAATTAAAATATGTATAGTAAATATGTATATGTAAATAAGTATAGACTGATCATGTCATTGGGCAAATGTACAAAATCAGCAGGGGATCAAATAATGTCTTCCTCCTCTGTAGGAAGTAAATTGACATGACGAGATTGGTGGAGGCTCCGCCCCGGAGCAGAGGGTGGCACTGGAGAAGATGGTGGCGCTGGAGAAGATGGTGGCTAACTGGCCACGCACCCAAGGCAGGATGGCACTGCCCCAGAGAATGTAAGGGGAGCAAAAGCAAAAAAAGGAGTGTTTCTATCTATCTTCATAGGCATAATGTACAGTATGTTATCGTTTTTATTCTTAATTGTACTATACTGTTAGTGTTATTAATGAAAATATTAATTGTGAAAAATAGTATTACGTTTGGTAGTGATTTCGGTTGGTTTTCCATGTTGTTTTCAATGAATTGTTAAAAAATGTTACTCTTCGTGTGCCTTGCCATCCCTTATCTTGACAGTTTTATTAGGTTCAATACTATAAAGATAGAGTACCCTCACTGGCTTTGTCTGTGTTGGAGTCTGCATTTCCAATGAATTTTTTAGTAGAAATAAAAAACAGAAAATTAGACTGCAACCTACTACTGGGGAGAGCGCTATGGTACCTGTTTAATAAGGTACAGTAACGACACCTGTGTCATGTGACTAGTATACAATAAGGAATGTATCAAGAAGAGACTGAGAAAGGACACATACCTCAGCAAGCGTGCAATTGCAATTATATGGCAGTGTTCACTTATCCAAATGTCCTTTTTTACTGTTTTAATTGTAATTAATTTGCAGTTTTGAATGTTATGTTTGCCTGTCTTATTGTGGGTTACTGTGTGTTATTATAAGCAGGAACATTTAGATTTGATGTGTTTTCATTTTGTCTGTAAGGCAACACATTGTGAAAGATTATTTAGACTTTCTAAACCCACTATCACAGTGGGACATAGCCGGAATGCAGTAGTTTTGTGGTCAAAGGCGCTAGGTGAAGCTGAAATAATTTATTGACTGGCACAGTCATGGTAAAATGCCTATAAAGCACTTAATTTCTTCATGTTCCTGTTACTCTAAATCGTTGATATATTACACTGCAAACAGGTTTTCTGCTTTGTCTGGAGATATATTGTCACCAGGATTCAAACAAACACAAATAAACAACCAAGGCACTGTGATTGCTTTAAAGGTAATTTCTGCTTGAGCCTGCAACTACAACGTTTACATTGAGTGTGATCTTTGCAACCATCTGGGGAATTGCTTTTTAAAGTCTACTGCTGTGTGCACATCGTTAATCTATGTTGGATTTAATCATGGCCTGTATTCCTTACAGCTTTCCACAGAAAAATTGTGAAATAAGTGAAAGTGGAGTTCATGACCACTGACTGTGGATATATTAAACCTCAGACTAAATGATGCCACCATTTTCAAATTAGGGATTTTCTAAAAATCTTTTTTATGCTATAAAAATGTTGCCATGCCCTGCTTTCCAATATGTATGTGTAAATGTTTTTAAAAGCAGTCACATCCATACCAAAGCGATCATATTCATCTCAGCTGGCGTTCTCCCCTGGGGGGTAAATTGAATATTTTGCAATATGGTTCCATGGTCTTTTTTAGTACTTTCACTGAACATGAATTTCATTTATTTTGTCCTTTTTTTACGCTCCACTGATGTTCAGTTAAACAAAACTAATCTAAATAGGTAAACATTATACATTCCTGCAGATTTTAGACACACATGCATATTGTTTTAAATAATTCATAATGCTGTATTCATTCTTTTTATAACCTTGATGGAACATTTGTGGATCTCCTTGTAGACTGAAAACAAATATCTTACAAGTTGCATCATCAGGCTAAACTGGTAGCTTTTGTAATTTACAACCTTTTTGTGTATTCCATGGTGTTGGCTTTGAGTCACCAGGTCACATTTAAAGAAGCCAGTAAAGAATTGTTACCTAGCCTAATGAGCATATTGCATTTCAAGTGTATTTTAATTTAGATTGACACTTATATAATGCTTGTACACATGGAAAATTAGGCCAGAGTGTTATATAGCATTTTCATTGTTGGGTTTGCATTAAGATTTGAATATTGTCCACTGTAAAGCGGTAAATGTCTTTAAAAATTAAATGCCAAATTGTTATTCCAATAGAATCGTAATATTGTCATAGAACGCCCAGATAACATGTGAGAAAATGGAAATGCAATTTGGATTATTGCATTTTCAGTTGAATATTGTCTCATACCACTTACATATATTGAATTTGGTCACTTATGGGCTTCCATATGGATCAACGTTTCGCACAATGATAATACCTCAAATCAGTCGGCGCCACATGGTACACCTCATTCCTCCTGTTCTTCGTCGTCTGTCCAGTTTCATTAAGAATACTGCGAGATGAATAGTACCTGACTCACACTGCCCATACGTGACTTCACTTCACTTGTATTGTATAATTGCTAGAGTCAATCTGCAAAGACTGGTGTGAACCCAGGATCCCCGTTTAGCTATTCTGATAATAAACTGTGACGAGGTGTACCTGGCATGGACCCAACCACTTTTGCTAGCTCCAATGCTTCCTCTTGCAGTCGTTAATGGCCGACCAGTCGGCTACCTTTATGTGGGCCTCCGACGGTAGTGGGTAGGGTCCAGCGTATTAAAACAGCGGACCTGCTATCGGGACCCATGGCTGTCTCTATGGGGGTTCCACAGGGTTCGGTTCTTGGGCTGACTATATTTTCTCTTTACATTGACGATGTGGCTCTTGCACAGCGGCTAGGAAAAACTCCCTGTCGAATTTAGGAAGAAGCCTAGAGAGGAACCAACCTCTGAGGGCTAGCTAGTTCTCTTCCGGCTGTGCTGGATGAACATATAATAGTTTAATTATTATTAAATGCATTTTTTTCTTGCAGATTGGAAGCTGAAACTTTCAGGTAGCATCAGCCTGCAACGCAACCAAGGGGGCCTTAGGGAGGGTTCTGCTACATGTTCTTAGGGTCGGTCAGTCCCACAGTGTGGTCAGTAGGCAAATGGCCTCCTTAATGGAAACATAAGCAACAGGGAACGGTTTCACAACCTAGTTCCCTAAACCCCCAGCGCAGTGGTAAAGCAGCACAAATCTTGAAACTGAGAAAGGAACACCAGTCAACTGCAACCCCTCTGGGATGGTTTTACTCAAAGAGTTACTCAAAATTGACATGAATGGCTCAAGAGAACAATAGCGAGCCAGTCATAGTCATGACTACAGACTTGACTTGAGACTAGTCCTCAAAAGACTTCAGACTTGACTTTGACCTAAGATGCGGGACTCGCGAACAATCTTTATGTTTAGGAAACGTCTCATGAGCTGAATGTTATTCCCCTCCTAAGTAATACGCAACGTATCTGCTGCATGCGGACACACGTGAGTGAGGACAGCAAACATTTTAACTACAGAGGCAGTTGCCGGTGCCATTCGTCAAAAGATATAGCTTTAAAAACTTCATGCAACAAGGCCCAAACAAATGAAGCGCTGAATGCAAATGATGTGCTATCAAGATAAACCATTTAATCACATGTAATTTTAGTAGGCATCTGAAGACGCACGCTGAATGGTTAGCAAACATGTTCAGCTCAGCATTAGTCATCTAAAGTTAGCTTGCTCCTTGCTTTAGGTAGATTAACATTGACGGTAGTTTGCTAAATATTATGAAAAGATGAATGAGCGTTTGTTTGCTATGTTAGTTTTATACAGTTAATGTTACATTGCGTTTGAGAGTACGGGGTATGTGTTGACTTACAGTAGTTTATAAGCTGTCCTTAGTTGTAGACGCGTTGCACATTAGATGGCTGTGCTATCCAGCCACTAAGTTAATAACAAATAATTGATGATTCTCAATCATAAGATAGTAAACTAGTGTCTTAACATTGTAGCATTGTGCTGCAATGTGTTCTTTTGCAGTTTGCACTAATTGGAAGGATGTTACTTATGGCACTGTGAGGTATAATATTTTCCGTGTTTGTCCAGAATTGGAGGTAAGGTCTGTCTTTATAGTTCAGCAACAGACAAGCGAGTCTTTTCTTATTTAGGCCCAATCCGAATACTCCCACTTACCCCTTCCCCTTAGCCCTACCCCTTAATTTACACCTTCCCCTTGGCCCTCGAAACTGAGAGGTAAGGGCTACGTTCCCCTACGAATTGGGACACCACTCGGTTTTGGCTACGTCATCATACATCGTCGCTAGCTGGCTGCTACGTAACCAGAGGCGACACAAATGTTGATCTCAAACTTCCGAGATGCAAAAAGAGTCTGGAAAAGTGTGTATGTCGATTGCGTGGATTTTAGTAGTTATGTTTTTGCGATTGTCTGCAACAAATCGCAGAAATCAAGCGAGAAGAGGTCTACGACGCCTACGAATGCTGGTAGTTTAACTTATGGTATGTATCGATTGGTTGCAAACAACATTATCGTATTGTATTTAAAGTTCACGGAACTATCCAACAAGGTAGCAAACATTTTTCCCAACTCAGCCATTAATGGTGTAAAATTGTTTTATTTTCCAGACTGGTGGTCCAACAAGATACAGTGCCATAAACCCCAACACGTCTATACTGCGCATATGGTTCGATGTATGTAGTAGTTATATGTTTGGTGGCGGTGCATATGGATGCAGATGTTCTTCTGTGTACTATTGTTTTTAATGTTTTTGTAAAGCACACGTGCTATATTAATAAACCTGCTTGCTTACTACTGAAGGCTGTTTTCAATAAATATTTTCATCCACACTGCATGGGGTTTTGTATATCTGTTTCAGTGATCACTGTTTTGAATGTCATTGATCGATGTACAGAAACCCTTAATCAAAAACCTGTATTTATTGAACAACATTGTAAAACATATACAATTGTTAAATAACATTACTATTTAAATTAAATGTTCTCACCAGTGTCCTGTATCATATTCAAATTATGTTGTACACCTAATCTTTATACAGTCTATGGTTGTACAGCATGAAACTTCTGTTCATTTTCTGCCCGAAAGCGAATTATTTGCCGGGTTTCCTCCGGCGTCCCTGTGTGATTCGGGACGGTATGTAAAGCACTTTAATCGCTATTCCAAAAGCAACAGGTTATGTTATGCACTGATATGAATTATCTGCTAAAAGAGTTAACTGTAGACAAACATGCATTGAGTAAAGGTGGTCAGAGAAATACGGGACAAATTAGCAATGTATCTTTGGTGTTGAAAACTGTCAAAAAGTAGCGATTTAAAAAAAAAACTTCAATTATTAAAATGGTTAAAAATATATATGTACAGGACTGAGTAGATCACAAAACAATTGTGTCGTAATTTTTAAATTCGCTATTTAATCCGAAAATACTACATTTATGGGTCTCTTTTGCTGATCTAGCAGCCATTGTTGACGTCTCGCAATGTGTTCTGGGTACCCCTTGGTTTCAAGTAAGCTCTCGGAAAATCTTGGTTTCAAGGGGTATATACCCCTCAGTCTTTCCCCTTCGTCTTGATCAAAATGAGTATTCGGACAGCACTTGGTGTCGCGCGAATGCGCAAAACTAAGGGGAAGGGCTAAGGGGAAGGGGTAAGGGGGAGTATTCGGATTGAGCCTTAGTATGTCATTGTTTTGTCTGTACTGAATATCCGTGTTACAAAGCAAAATAAAGTTGAATTTAAAAGTAAAGGATTCTTGGTGTTTTTTTGTTGTATTACAATAGCCTCTCTCATCTCATCTTCAACCGCTTATCCGGGGTCGGGTCGCGAGGGTAGCAGCTCTAGCAGGGGACCCCAAACTTCCCTTTCCCGGGCAACATTAGCCAGCTCTGACTGGGGAATCCCGAGGTGTTCCCAGGCCATTGTGGAGATATAATCTCTCCACCTAGTCCTGGGTCTTCCCCGAGGTCTCCTCCCAGCTGGACGTGCCTGGAACACCTCTCTAAGGAGGCGCCCAGGTGGCATTCGTACTAGATGCCCGAACCACCTCAACTGGCTCCTTTCTACGCAAAGGAGCAGCGGCTGTACTCCGAGTTTCTCTCGGATGACTGAGCTTCTCACCCTATCCCTAAGGGAGAGGCCAGCCACCTTTCTGAGAAAACCCATTTCGGCCGCTTGTACCCACGATCTCGTTCTTTCGGTCATGACCCAGCTTTCATGACGATAGGTGAGAGTAGGAACAAAGATTGACCGGTAGATCGAGAGCTTTGCCTTCCGGCTCAGCTCTCTTTTCGTCACAACGGTGCGGTGAAGCGAATGCAACACCGCCCCCGCTGCTCCGATTCTCCGACCAATCTCCCGCTCCATTGTTCCCTCACTCGCGAACAAGACCCCGGAGTAAGGACTCATTCCCTACCCGGAGAAGGCACTCCACCGGTTTCCTGCTGAGAGTCATGGCCTCAGATTTAGAGGAGCTAATCCTCATCCCAGCCGCTTCACACTTGGCTGTGAACCGATCCAGTGAGTGCTGAAGGTCACTGACCGATGAGGCCATCAGGACCACATCATCCGCAAAAAGCAGTGATGTGACCATCAGCCCAACGAACGGGAACCCCTCCCCCCCATGACTACGCCTTGATATCCTGTCCATGAATATTACAAACAGGATTGGTGACAGTGCAGCCCTGGCGGAAGCCAACTCCCACGAATCCGACTTACTGCCGAGAACACGGACACAGCTCATGCTGTGAGCGTACAGAGATTGGATGGCCCTGAGAAGAGACCACCTCACCCCTACTCCCGCAGCACCTCCCACAAAATATCCCGGGGTACCCGGTCATATGCCTTCTCCAGATCCACAAAACAGATGTAGACTGGATGGGCATACTCCCAGGCCCCCTCCAGGATCCATGCGAGAGTAAAGAGCTGGTCCGTGGTTCCCCGGCCAGGACGAAAACCACATTGTTCCTCTTCAATCTGAGGTTCGATTATTGGCCGAACCCTCCTTTCCAGCACTTTGGAGTACACTTTACCAGGGAGGCTGAGGAGTGTGATACCTCTGTAATTGGCGCACACTCTCTGGTCCCCCTTTTTGAAGAGGGGAACCACCACCCCGGTGTTTTGGAATTTTATGATCATTCAAGAAGTTTAGTTACATGTAAGTCTCATAGATGTTGTTCAGGCCAAAAGGCACAGAGAAACGTTAAGAACGGAAAGCACGAGACTCTGAAAAACAGGATCTGGTTCCTTTCGGAGGAGAAGCCGGAATGTTATCTTTACATTGTTAGAGGGGCCCAATGCTAGAAACAGATGTCCTGTTTACCTTATCTGGGATGGACTGTCAAAAGGAAATGTATGGGTCTTTGTTCACACCACAAATGGATATGCATCAGACTTGACTGGGGACTGACCCTCGGGTTTTCATGACAGCTCCATATGTCATGAATATTATCCTATATTTGGTGAGATCTTCTAAGGACCTCATCTGTTCTCCATCATCTCTGTTTAGGTTGGTGTGTCAATGAGTGTGCGTAACTTCATTCCTTTAAATACCCCTGCAGAAGTTCTTCTCATTAGGTCAGTCCGATCACAGCACTGTGTGAAGGCTTTCCTCAACCCTATTTTTTAAGCTTGCTATATAGGCATTGATCTGATCAATGCAAATGCTATACCTGTATCTGAGAAATGGTTTCTTACTTGCAATTAAACCAGTTAAAAGTGTCAACTTTAACATACTCTCATGCGTCTGACTTTAAGTTCGAATTCAGCGATTAAAGTCTAAATTTCCACGACACCGGTCTGCCACTCCTCTGGCACTGTCCCAGACTTCCATGCAATGTTGAAGAGGCGTGTCAACCAAGACAGCCCTTCCCCACCCAAAGCTTTTAGCATTTCTGGACGAATCTCATCAGTCCCTGGGGCTCATTTAAAGCAGTAAATTCATCAGGCTGGAGCCAGGTTTCACACAGGCCAATTAAATCAAATTTATGATCAGTGATTCATTAATGTACTGTAATTGCCTTTGAGGCAAACTATCTAATATTGAGAAGACCAATTTTAAGATATGAGGTATTAATGTTACTTTTGTTTATGGCCGCACTAAATGAGAGCTATGTTTCTTTTATTAACACTACCTTTTTTTATTGAGCCTAGTTTGAATCACGGTGTCAATGATGCTTATGAAAATAGCTATTGGTACTTGGGATTAAAAGATTTGCATGTGGAATCTGTTCAATAATACTGTATTTTAGAACACAGGCACACATATTTTTCTTCACACTTTTTCAAGTGTTTAACATGGCCACACATGTGAAGTAACCAAAATCACATATATCTTAATAAATTCCCGACGTATAGCTAAACAGCATTCAATTTTGTGTTGACTTCAGTTCTGTGCTACAGGTCTGTGGAATTGGCTATCATACATATCATACAAGGTCCTGTAATGTTGAGGCACATACAGTTGGAGTTGAAACCCTCTCTCATCAATTCTCTTCTCCACATATTCAATTGTCAATTTACCATAAACAGTTACCAGCCTTTGTTCTTTTAGAACATATATGGTGGTTGATACACAGCAAACAAAACAACATTATTTAACCAAAAATCCAATGTAGCAGGTAAAATAACATTTTAAAAATGTAATTACCGGTATGCAATATGCAATTTCATTGTGGGGAATAATCTTGCTCCTCCCACCTGTTGCATATGACATATCGTAGTCAAATTCAGTCCTCATGGGACACTGTGTGTTGAACATAAAACTTAAAATATTACCCATGTTTATCTATTCATTCTGGCAACTCACCAGTATGTATCCATGCAAGGAGAGGAAACACAATATTTTAAAAGTTTTCCTAGAAAACATAAACAAATAAGTGACCAGATCAGAAATGATCATTTTATTCTATTATAAATATTTGACGTATCCTCTGGAGTAGGATTCCTCACACATGCCAGCTCACAGCTTAACTTGTGGGAGCAAATGTGGGCCTACTGAGTTAACAGATTAGATAAAGGGAGATCAGGAGCTCTTCAAATGAATCGTTTAGCGCTAATGTGAACACGACAGGTAATTCACAGTAACCTCAGGGCAAAACGTGTGATTGTGAAAATGACAATGTAAAAGCAAATAAACAATAGAAATGCCCATCCACAAGACTAACTAGGTCGACCACATAAAAAATACTCTAACCCAACTAGAAGCGGCAAACCACAGGGGGATCTGCAAGCGGCAAGGACTATCTAGACATGGAAAAATAATACCTTTCACCAACAACAAACCTCTGGTATACTTTGGAACGGTGGGACAGCTCCCTAACTTTCCGACACAGGCCATGCACAACATCTTTCTGAGCGCCATTATAACTATTCACGTGTCAAAAAATCTACCTAGATTTTCTAAAAGACTCTCAAACTCTCCATCTGGACATTTGGAAACGTTCACCATGAAATGTAAACTCTCCACATCTATAAGATATGAGCCAAACCGCCTAGTCAAATATTCATGTGAAATTGCTCTAGGCCCGGTGTTTTCTTAGTCTCATTAATACAAATTGTTTACAGGCTGGACACTGGATATTAACTGCTTTCTTGAATCTTAGGTGTTGGCATTATATCCGTGTATACCGGGTCATGGGTCATGTAATGGATAAATCTAATCGGTTGGCATTCCCCTCCCTGTCCTCTTGGGTTGTTTACTGTAAATCCGTTGGTTTGCAACTGTCGGAACCGGACAGATGCAAACCCAGTGTTTCCTCAAATAACAGGGAAGAGCAGGACGTGGACGTTGGTGGAGGCTCTGGCCCCATAGTCTGAAACACAGGGAGCAGCAGAGTCTTCTGCGTAGGACTTCCCCTTCGCTGCCTTCTGGTCCTGGTTCAGTGGGAGCTCATCACAGAGCCTCAATACTCCCCCAAAAAATCTGAGGTTAACCCTCCAAGTCAAATAAGGAATTCCTGTCTTGATCCGGAATGTAATTTTATTCAATATTTATTGCAAAGACTGAAATGCGCGATGAATGTATTTGGATTTTGAATGTTATTGACCAAGATGCTACCGAAACGTTTTAATGTAACCTCAAGGAGAAGTGTGATTAAGGATAAATTACTGTAAAATCAATAATGGAGTGGCAGTATAAAATGCAGTAAAGAGTTGTGGCCCTCAAAGGCCCAGAGCTCTGGTACAACTGAATTCAGATGTATCTGCCATTAGCCGGCATAAGGCAGGGTCCCAAGTTAATACACCCTGCGCTGGAGGGTGTCCTCGTCTACCTCGTCATATAGCTTCCTCATCATTCGAGCACAGGGAGTTGTACCCCCAATCGTCCCTTTCAGGTGTACACCTTTATAGCCAGAGCAAATGCCTGCTGATTCCAATTGTGCTTCATTCTGACATAACTTGATGGTCTAGAGTGGAGCAACCAAAGATATCTCACTTGATGGTTTTAATTAAAATGAAACGAACACCGGGTGGAAAACATCATATACTTTTGAAATTGAAAATAAAGTGCACTAATTAGCGACTACTAAATGAATGTAGACAGCTACAAGTATCAAACCCACACCCGTACAAAGACCTGACATTTAACAATGAAGGACAAAGACATGGGGAACTTAGGGAGTATATTTACCTTTATTAATTGATGATAGGGACATGGTGTGAATGATAATTGACAATACAATTGTCTCCAGGGTCTGTTCGTGGTTGCAAAGTACAACCGGGTTACACAGGGTGAAGATCTTCAGCTTACTGTTACAGCCTGTGTTTTCTCATTTTGAAACCTAAGTTCTGTTGGTACATATTTTATATCTTTGTCTGCCAATCATCAAATAGAAACCGTTATTAAGACATTATGAATAATTTATATTATTGGTTCAGGTTTTTGGGGTGAGAACATTTTCTTTTCCTCAACCAAATGTCACAAAGACAAATAACTATTTGCAAGACTACAACACTTTTAAATGACAATCAAAGAGGATCTGCAGCAACTGTTGGTGAAAACCCTGTAGATACTTAAGATAAGAGTTGCTATTTGGTTTATGTTAATGTTTTGTCACTAGAGTATCTTAAAAGATTACATTATTTTTGATAGTCGATTTTCAATGTAGACTCAATAGCTGCAATATAGCTGAAGTTAGCATGTTTGACAGAAGCAATTTGCCTGATAGCAAACTTTCCTGCGATTCTGAATGAATTTGTGTTTATTTATTTCCAGTTGGCCAAAATAAATAATCTATTTTCTTTGTGATTAACTTGCTAAAAAAGCAATTTGTTTCTAGTTTGAGCAAGTAAATTACCAAAGCTATCAATCTAGACAATGCAGAAGACAAAAACCAGACTGTGAAAGATAATTATCTTTCTGGGGTGATTTATTGGCTGTATTCCTTATGTTTCCATAATCTATTTTTAACATGTAATTTATTATTTTTTTATTGCATATACAATGTAAATGTGTTCATATTTTTTTAATTGAGAAAAATAATCTTAAAGTGCTAAGTTACTAAATTGTTTTGTAGCAACAGTACACAGAACAATCCTGAAACATAATTTTATTTTATTCTTCTATTGTTGTACTTGCACTATACTAGATAGATACAATAACTGTCAAGACATTCAAAATATTTTCTTTAAAAAATGGTTGTATAGCATCTCCTTGTCAATAATCCAAACCACACAATATGATGATGGATGAGTATAGAAGTGTGGAAGTTTTTAATGACTGCTTGTGTGGGTAAAGAGGGTTTGAAAAGAGAACATTTACAGAAAACCAGGGAGAGCCTCATGAATCCCAAATGACTCGCATATGGATACCTAAAGCAGGCCTGAATCTATTAGCTTTGAAAGAGTCATCGGTCATAATACATATTCTAACTTTCAGCTGTATTTGTCAACATGAGTGCTTGCACTGTGGATAACATGAAATATTGTAACGAATATGTCATGCGAGACAAGCGGTCAGAGTTATAGTGCAGTGATCGCTTCTTTATTCAAACGCAACTAGTATGATCAGGTTCAAAAAGGAACCAAGATCATCTGTAGGAATAACAGCTCTTAGCCCACGGGTCCAGGGGTACAGAAGAAAACAAATCCCGGCGAGGAACAAAAATCCAAAGGGAGATGGGATACAGAACTGAGAAGGAGCTGGGTCAGAATCACTGTAACAAACAGAACAAGGTGACAAGGCAGGATCAGAACATCAAAACAGAAAAACTAAACTGGAGAACTCAAAAACTAGGCGGATCAAAACAGGATCTAGTACGTGGTCAAAAGTATGGGCATTAATATGGAGTTAACAGCCAGTTTGGGAAGGATTTCCACACGATTTTGGAGTGACTCGGTAGGAATGTGGGCCCATTTAGTCAAAAGCGCATTTGTGATTTCAGGCACTCTTGTTGGACAAAAAAGGCTTGCTCGCAAATCTCTGTTTCTATTTATCCCTGTGTTCAATGGGGTGGAGGTCAGGGCTCTGTGCTGGCCTCTCGAGTTCCTGCACACCAACCTTGTCGAACAATGCCTTTCTTTGTGCACAGAGGACAGTCATGCATGGAACAGGAAAGGGCCTTCTCAAATGTTGCCACAAAGAAGCACCCAAAATGTCGTTGTATCCTTCATCGGAGCTAAGAGGGTTAGCCCAAACCTGAAAATACGGCCCCAGACCATAATCCTTCCACCAATCTTTACAGTAGACAGTATGCATTCTGGTAGATGGCATACTCCTTGCATCCACCACTCCCTGATTCATCCCTCAGACTGCCAGATAGGATAGCATGATTCAGTGAGTCCAGTAGGGGTGTGATTTACACTATTCCAATCAACGATTGGCATTGCACAGTTTGAGGTGAGGCTTGCGTACAGCTGCTTGACCACGGAAACCTATTTTGTGAAGCTCCGGACCGAAGAGGTCAGACTACTGTTGAAGGCCCGTGATAAGGAGGTCTACAGCTCATCCAGAGCCAACCTGAAAAGGGGCATTAAGATGGTCAAACATGCCCACAAACTGAGGATCAAGGGAGAAATTTCAACAACAACAACTCTGACCCTAAACAAATTTGGCTCTATTTTCAGAGAGGAAAAATAATAATAATAAAAATGAATGCCAAGAAACACAATAGGTCTTCTGCGGCCTATGCTTGTTGGACGCCAACAATAAGTCCTCAGTAGCCTAACCTCGCTGAAGCCCTAATAATGCAACACGCTATCACAGGTTTTCGTGTCCTGGACACGATTTGTTTTTTACATGAGACGTAATATTTAGGACTCTACGGAAAATCGTCAGAAACACACAAAAAAGCACAACAAATGATTTTGTCAAGAACACGTTAAACAAATAAGTACATCTAATGTAAGGTATTGTTTAAGGTTAGGGTAAGGACAAGCGTAAGAGTAAGGGTTTCATTTAATATTTATAGTAATAAAAGGAGTTATATTCTAGAAAGTTAAATCTGTAGCGTTTACAAGTCAAGCTACGCACCTACTTCCTGGTCGAAATGCAAGTTGTCAACCAATCACAACACTTTCTTTCAACACTTCAAGAAAAATTTGAACTTTTACATGTGCATGTCACAAATTTTGGGTACAAAAATATTTTCTATTTCACTATATACTGCTGAATAATGACCAGACGCTATAGCACAGGAATATTGGTCCTGTAATGGAAGTCATAAAAATATACAGACTTGTGAAATGAGAAGCGGAGAGTTCTGTGTCAGGGTTGGGCTTTCGAGCAGGTTGAGGACACAAACGCAGAGTGCTTGCCATAACAGGGTTTATTCTCTCCCAAAACAGAAACGGGTAGCTTCATACAACGACAATCCTTAACACTTAACAAAAACACAGAAGAACAACATGATTAACAAAACCTCCCCTTAGTGCGACAGAACATACTAAACACAGAACACCAGAATAATCACGCAATACATAACAGGACCAGCAAACGCAAAACAAGAGAAACATACCTTAACAATGACCGACACTGAAAGACAGGAAACGACAGAACTAAGTACAGGGACTAACGAGCAAACACAACACAGGTGCGGACAAAAACACAGGTGAACGAACAAGTCCCTAATTTTCCCTCTCTCCGGATGCGGGGGAGGTGTCATCACCACCATGGAGTGCGAGGACAGGGCTCTGTCCCTTACAGAATCCCCCACCAAGGGGCGCGGCTCCTGAAGCGCCCAAAACCCAAGAGCAGATATAATCCAAGAGTTGGACATGGGCAGGACGGAGAGACGGGTCTCGGGCAGGACAGAGGCTGACAGACCAGGAGGCCGCCCGGTCTGGTGGATGCCAGTCAGGAGACCGGACAGGCGGAGACGGGTCAGGTGGTCGACCGGGCGGGAGCAGGTCTGGAGGCCGGACAGGTAGAGACGGGTCATGGGTTCTACCCGGCGGGAGCGGGTCAGGTGGTCTGCCCGGTGGGAGCGGGTCAGGAGGTCTACCCGGCGGAAGCGGATCTGGAGATCGACCCGGCGGATGCAGGTCAGGAGACAGGTCAGGAGATCGACCCGGCGGATGAGGGTCAGGAGGTCGACCTGGCGGAAGCAGATCTGGAGGTCTACCCGGCGGGAGCGTGTCTGGAGGTCTACCCGGCGGGAGCGTGTCTGGAGGTCTACCCGGCGGGAGCGTGTCTGGAGGTCTACCCGGCGGGAGCGTGTCAGGAGGTCTACTCGGCGGGAGCAGATCTGGAGGTCGGACAGGAGGGTGCAGGTCTAGAGGTCGACCAGGCAGAGACGGGTCAGGAGGCAGTGCCGGGGGAGACGGGTCAGGAGGCAGGGCCGGGGGAGACGGGTCTGGAGGCCGTGCCGGGGGACACGGTTCAGGAGGCCGTGCCGGAGGACACGGTTCAGGAGGCCGTGCCGGAGGACACGGTTCAGGAGGCCGTGCCGGAGGACACGGTTCAGGAGGCCGTGCCGGAGGACACGGTTCAGGAGGCCGTGCCGGAGGACACGGTTCAGGAGGCCGTGCCGGAGGACACGGTTCAGGAGGCCGTGCCGGAGGACACGGTTCAGGAGGCCGTGCCGGAGGACACGGTTCAGGAGGCCGTGCCGGAGGACACGGTTCAGGTGGCCGGGGAACCGGCTTTGGCCCGACAACAGTCCTTGGCCCGGCAACAGTCCTTGGCCCGGCCAGGATGACGGCCTCGGGCATTGGACGGGGCTCGAAGACAGGACGGGGGACCGGACTGGAGTCAGGCAGGGGGACAGGACTGGAGTCAGGCAGGGGGACAGGACTGGAGTCAGGCAGGGGGACAGGACTGGAGTCAGGCAGGGGGACAGGACTGGAGTCAGGCAGGGGGACAGGACTGGAGTCAGGCAGGGGGACAGGACTGGAGTCAGGCAGGGGGACAGGACTGGAGTCAGGCAGGGGGACAGGACTGGAGTCAGGCAGGGGGACAGGAGTGAGCTCTGGGTCTGGAGTGAGCTCTGGGTCTGGAGTGAGCTCTGGGTCTGGAGTGAGCTCTGGGTCTGGAGTGAGCTCTGGGTCTGGAGTGAGCTCTGGGTCTGGAGTGAGCTCTGGGTCTGGAGTGAGCTCTGGGTCTGGAGTGAGCTCTGGGTCTGGAGTGAGCTCTGGGTCTGGAGTGAGCTCTGGGTCTGGAGTGAGCTCTGGGTCTGGAGTGAGCTCTGGGTCTGGAGTGAGCTCTGGGTCTGGAGTGAGCTCGGGGACTGGAGTGAGCTCGGGGACTGGAGTGAGCTCGGGGACTGGAGTGAGCTCGGGGACTGGAGTGAGCTCGGGGACTGGGACAGACACGGGGACTGGGACAGACACGGGGACTGGGACAGACACGGGGACTGGGACAGACACGGGGACTGGGACAGACACGGGGACTGGGACAGACACGGGGACTGGGACAGACACGGGGACTGGGACAGACACGGGGACTGGGACAGACACGGGGACTGGGACAGACACGGGGACTGGGACAGACACGGGGACTGGGACAGACACGGGGACTGGGACAGACACGGGGACAGGCTCAGAGACGGGGACAGGCTCAGAGACGGGGACAGGCTCAGAGACGGGGACAGGCTCAGAGACGGGGACAGGCTCAGAGACGGGGACAGGCTCAGAGACCGGGACAGGCTCAGAGACGGGGACAGGCTCAGAGACGGGGACAGGCTCAGAGACGGGGACAGGGTCAGAGACGGGGACAGGGTCAGACTGGGAAACGGGGACAGGCTCAGACTGGGAAACGGGGACAGGCTCAGACTGGGAAACGGGGACAGGCTCAGACTGGGAAACGGGGACAGGCTCAGACTGGGAAACGGGGACAGGCTCAGACTGGGAAACGGGGACAGGCTCAGACTGGGAAACGGGGACAGGCTCAGACTGGGAAACGGGGACAGGCTCAGACTGGGAAACGGGGACAGGCTCAGACTGGGAAACGGGGACAGGCTCAGACTGGGAAACGGGGACAGGCTCAGACTGGGAAACGGGGACAGGCTCAGACTGGGAAACGGGGACAGGCTCAGACTGGGAAACGGGGACAGGCTCAGACTGGGAAACGGGGACAGGCTCAGACAGGGAAACGGGGACAGGCTCAGACAGGGAAACGGGACAGGCTCAGACTGGGAAACTGGCTTAGGCAGGGAAACTGGGACTGGGACAGGCTCAGGCTGGGAACCTGGGACAGGCAAAGACACGGGGACTGGCTCTGGCAAGGACACGGGGACTGGCTCAGAGACGGGGACTGGCTCAGAGACGGGGACAGGCTCAGAGACGGGGACTGGCTCAGAGACGGGGACAGGCTCAGAGACGGGGACAGGCTCAGAGACGGGGACAGGCTCAGAGACGGGGACAGGCTCAGAGACGGGGACAGGCTCAGAGACGGGGACAGGCTCAGAGACCGGGACAGGCTCAGAGACGGGGACAGGCTCAGAGACGGGGACAGGCTCAGAGACGGGGACAGGCTCAGAGACGGGGACAGGGTCAGACTGGGAAACGGGGACAGGCTCAGACTGGGAAACGGGGACAGGCTCAGACTGGGAAACGGGGACAGGCTCAGACTGGGAAACGGGGACAGGCTCAGACTGGGAAACGGGGACAGGCTCAGACTGGGAAACGGGGACAGGCTCAGACTGGGAAACGGGGACAGGCTCAGACTGGGAAACGGGGACAGGCTCAGACTGGGAAACGGGGACAGGCTCAGACAGGGAAACGGGGACAGGCTCAGACAGGGAAACGGGGACAGGCTCAGACTGGGAAACTGGCTTAGGCAGGGAAACTGGGACTGGGACAGGCTCAGGCTGGGAACCTGGGACAGGCAAAGACACGGGGACTGGCTCTGGCAAGGACACGGGGACTGGCTCAGGCAAGGACACGGGGACTGGCTCAGGCAAGGACACGGGGACTGGCTCAGGCAAGGACACGGGGACTGGCTCAGGCAAGGACACGGGGACTGGCTCAGGCAAGGACACGGGGACTGGCTCAGGCAAGGACACGGGGACTGGCTCAGGCAAGGACACGGGGACAGACTCGGGCAAGGAAACTGGAGGGAGCTCGGTGACTGGCCGAAGGTGTGGTGCACGGCGGAGAAGTTGTGCCCTCAGGTAGTCCAGGAGCTCAGGGCAGAGATCTTCTTGTCCCTTCCTCCACACGAAGAACTCCTGATGCCACCACCTCCTTTCATCGTCCATCACCGCCACCTCCTGGACCCAGGCCAGAAAGTCGACAAATACCCCCAGATCCTCCCGTAGAGCCCTCTCCAAGGCCGGGGAGGTAGCCGATGGTGGCGTGGGCCTGGAGGACACCGGATAGACCGGTTCATAGGGGCCCGTTTCGAGCGGCGGGGCGGCAGCCATCTCATGCTGCGGGGCGGCGGCCATCTCATGCTGCGGGGCGGCGGCCATCTCATGCTGCGGGGCGGCGGCCATCTCATGCTGCGGGGCGGCGGCCATCTCATGCTGCGGGGCGGCGGCCATCTCATGCTGCGGGGCGGCGGCCATCTCATGCTGCGGGGCGGCGGCCATCTCATGCTGCGGGGCGGCGGCCATCTCATGCTGCGGGCGGCGGCCATCTCATGCTGCGGGCGGCGGCCATCTCATGCTGCGGGGGCGGCGGCCATCTCATGCGGCGGGGCGGCGGCCATCTCATGCTGCGGGGCGGCGGCCATCTCATGCTGGGGCGGCGGCCATCTCATGCTGCGGGGCGGCGGCCATCTCATGCTGCGGGGCGGCGGCCATGGGTGGTGAGGTGGGGGACAGAAACGTGGAGGTTGAGACGGGAATCAGCTGGAGGGTGAAAGGATCCCACCGGAACTCCCCCTCCAGGTACTCCTCATCCTCGGACTCGTCCTCTGGCTCGGAGTCCTCTGCTTCATAGGGCTCTAGGTAGAGCCCGTGCATTAACCCCTCGTCGGGGTTTTCGAGCCGTAGGCTGGCCCACGATACTGCACCCTGCTGTGTCCTCTCTTTTGGGTCGGTCATTCTGTCAGGGTTGGGCTTTCGAGCAGGTTGAGGACACAAACGCAGAGTGCTTGCCATAACAGGGTTTATTCTCTCCCAAAACAGAAACGGGTAGCTTCATACAACGACAATCCTTAACACTTAACAAAAACACAGAAGAACAACATGATTAACAAAACCTCCCCTTAGTGCGACAGAACATACTAAACACAGAACACCAGAATAATCACGCAATACATAACAGGACCAGCAAACGCAAAACAAGAGAAACATACCTTAACAATGACCGACACTGAAAGACAGGAAACGACAGAACTAAGTACAGGGACTAACGAGCAAACACAACACAGGTGCGGACAAAAACACAGGTGAACGAACAAGTCCCTAATTTTCCCTCTCTCCGGATGCGGGGGAGGTGTCATCACCACCATGGAGTGCGAGGACAGGGCTCTGTCCCTTACACTCTGAGGACATCATAGTCTTGTGATTAATTTATACATGAAGACGAAAATGTACATTTGATCAATATCGGTGTGAAAAGAGACTGTGTAAAATCGATTGGCTTACTTTTACACTATTACTTCGTAATGTTCCTGCTCTCCTGAAGGGAATTGTACCAGTGAGGGATTTGATGTCAAAAACATATATCACTTGAAATTGAATTTGCTGAAATTGATAATACAAAAGACAGACCTTTCCCTACAAGTGTTTGGATAAATTTGTCCTCAGCAAAATAAAAAACATAGAAAAAGAAGAAAACAATTGGTAGAAATGGACATGAGAACTCTGCACTTTGAAGGTTACTTCCATTTATTTTTTGTTGATTCAGTAACTGAAAAGCACTTTTATGAAATGACTGTCACGGTTTGGACTTCGGCTTGCTTCAGGTAGTAGGACACAGGCGCAGAGACAACAATAATCCAACGTATTTATTAAAAGACAGACAAAACGGAACCAAAAAACAAACAAAACGTACCTTCCCACAGGCGAACAACAATTAATGCCACGACACCGACCGACAGACAAAACAGAAAAGTCAGTGTCTTACAATGACATTAGACTTGATCTAAGGATGACCTCTGCCTTTACAACAGAGACATTTTATTATTTACAGTCAAATGTATCTGACCAACTGTTGCTTCAGAATTTGTTATCATTTCAAATATATATTGCTTTCATTAGCCACACGGCATCAGCTTCATTTGGTCTATATGACATGCCCATAATTTTCAAAACATTTAAAACTGTGAATGTGTCTATGGCCTCCAGCTTTTAACAAGAAAATGTGCAACTTGACAGAAATTGAGTATCTTCCAAAAGAGGCTGAAACACTTCAGATCATTTTCACAACAGTCAATGACTCATCTTGTAGATTCAACATATCCACAGTAAAAGCTGAACAAGCAGATCCGATCTATGGCCTGAGGTTTTTATTACTCACGTTTTCTCAGATGTGGAGAGCAAATCAAAAATGTGCACTGAAGAATATAAAAATGTTGGAAGACTCCTGACTTTCTTCAAAGGCCTGAAAACAGATGTGATTCCATCTGCATATTATCCAGAAGTATCTATTCACACGAAGAACATTATTACATTGTAACCAAGGTAAGGGTTTCTGGCCAGGTAGAAGTTTAGCCTGACTTTTTAACTGTGAATTTATATAGAGAGTTTAGGCAGCACAGGGAGCCCTCCAGTCTCTGCAAATTAGGAAAAAGAGTGGGAGGGTAACCAGCAGTAAAGAGTCAAATGAATCTCCAAACATCCCCAATGGAACATTTGAATAAAGTAACGAGGCATTAAATGACAAGGACGGCCTGTCTGGCACTTGGTAGATAAACCAGGGACCAGCACATACTCCCTCCGCAGAAATGTATAGTTAACAAAAAAAACTATTTTCCTGTGTGTCAAAAGAAGAATACTCAGTTTGTATGTTTGTTTTGTACGAACACATTTGTCAATTTATATGCCTAAACACACACACACCATTTGTTTCCTTTACTCCCTTTGTCAGTTGTCCACAGAGGCAAATTGGAATTTACGGTTCGTAATCATGCAGATAATTCATTTGTGATCTAATTCTATGTTATCTGTCCTACCGTTCTGGCCTATGGGACAACAAATCACAAGATAGGTCGCTACCAAGAAGCCAATGACAACTGTGACGCACGTACAAGTTCTGTGCATGTAACAACAATCTCACAAGCTTCGTACAAAGCTGGCCTGTTTGGTAGAGTGGCATGAAAGAAGCTTCTTCTGAAAAACGGCCACATGGAGTCATGTTTGCAAAAACATTTATGGTCAGATGAGACCAAGATTGAACTTTAAGGACTGAAATGCAAGCGTAGTGTTTGGCCAAAACACAACACACCACTAAAAACCATTGGCGATTTTAGGGGGTGGCCTGGGGTGGCCATGGCCACCCCTGAAAGCTCATTGGCCACCCCTGTGGCCACCCCCCCAGATCTGATAGGTAGTTGGTCACGTTCGTAAACACAAGAAATGCTGTCAATCAATGATGACAGCTCACAGCTGATCACACTGATTTAGGGCCAGTTTTACATTTTTAACTAACACAGTAAAGGTCGTACTGAGGATGTTAGAGCTGATTTCTGCTCAGCGCCAGTGAACGTTTGGCCATGCAGGTCAGGTGACCCACCCATGAGATGAGCACGGCTGCACCTTCTGCCGGTCCGACTCCGTGAAACACCGTACACTATGGAGTGAAATCAGTGCCACGAGACGGAGCTCCGTAAAAATCGATTTGTGTACTTGTAAAAAAAGATTTGTGTACTTGTAACGAGGATTCGTGTATTTGCAGAAATGATTTGTGTACTTGCGGAAAATATTTGGGCACTTGCGGAAAGACTCGTGTACTTGCAAAGAAAGATTCGTAACTTGCAGAAAATAGATTTGTGTACTTGTACAAAAGTTTTGTGTATCCGTCAAAAGAGGGTGGGACCAGCTCTGACAACGATCCCAGCCAATCAAATAAGGCTATTTTCTGGAGTGAAGACTGAGGGTGTTTTTTTGCAGATGTGTGTGTTCAATTGAGCTTAAAAATGTCATTCTAACCCAATTTGACAATGATCCTGCTTGACGTTTGTAGTTATAGCTATTACTTCAAAGTGAATTGACTGACTGATTGTAAGGGACAGAGTCCTGTCTCCCCACGTTAAGGTGGTGCTGACACCTCCCCCGCATCCGGAGAGAGGGAAAATTAGAGACTTGTTCGTTCACCTGTGTTTTTGTCCGCACCTGTGTTGTGTTTGCTCGTTAGTTCCTGTATTTAGATCTGTCGTTTCCTGTCTTTCAGTGTCGGTCATTGTTAAGGTATGTTTCTCTTGTTTGACGTTTGCTGGTCCTGTTATGTATTTGTGTGATTATTCTGGTGTTCTGCGTTTAGTATGTTCTGTCTCACTGAGGTTTTGTTAATTATGTTGTTCTTCTGTGTTTGTGTTAAGTGTTGGGATTGTCCGTATTAAGCTACCCGTTCCTGTGCCTGTCTTTCCTGTTTTTGGAGAAAATAAACCCTTTGTATTGCAAAGCACTCTGCATTTGTGTCCTCTACCTGCTTGAAAGCCCGGATCCTGACAGAATGACCGACCGTCGAAGGACACAGCGGAGAAAGGGCTGTTCGTCTGTGGTTGACCAGCCTCCGGAGTTTCCAGAATGTTTTCGCCAGTGCGCGATACGGCGCGGACCACCTCTGTCTCCTCGACCATCCGCCCCACAGTCAAGATGGCTACCGGCGGATTATAAAGCTCTGCGGGAGTGGAGAGAGTCACTGCACTCGGAGCCAGAGGAGGAGTCGGAGGAGTATCTGGACGGGGAGTTCAGCTGGGATCCCTACACCCTTCAGCTGATTCCTGCCTCACCTTCCGCTGTCCTGCCCTCAGCCTCGTCACTCCTAAGTGCCACCCCGCAGCACAAGATGGCTGCCGCCCCGCAGCACAAGATGGCTGCCGCCCCGCAGCTCAAGATGGCTGCCGCCCCGCAGCTCAAGATGGCTGCCGCCCCGCAGCTCAAGATGGCTGCCGCCCCGCAGCTCAAGATGGCTGCCGCCCCGCAGCTCAAGATGGCTGCCGCCCCGCAGCTCAAGAAGGCTGCCGCCCCGCAGCTCAAGATGGCTGCCGCCCCGCAGCTCAAGATGGCTGCCGCCCCGCAGGCCAAGTTGGTTTCCGCTCCGCTGCCCAAGATGGCCGCCGTTCGGGCTATAGAGGAGGCTTTGCGGGAGGATCGGGGGGTCTTTGGGGACTATACGGCCTGGATAGGAGAGACAGGGTGTGACCCGGAGGAGGAGAGCGGGCTGTTCAGCCGGTTCTTCGCGTGGCGAGCTCGCCAGGGAGTGCTTCCCCCTCCAGCTCTGAAGTACTGGAGCGGCCTGAGCCTGTCCCAGTTTCCCAGCCCGAGCCTGTCCCAGTTTCCCAGCATCTGCCCCAGCCCCCGAGCTCAGTCCTGACCCTTTGTTGGAGCCTGTTCCCCAACCAGAGCCTGTCCCCCAGACTGACTCCAGTCCTGTCCCCCAGACTGACTCCAGTCCTGTCCCCCAGCCTGACTTCAGTCCTGTCCTCGAGCCCCGTCCGGTCCTCGAGGTTGTCATCCTGGTTCCAGTTCCCGGGCCAAAGACGGTTGCTGGGCCAAGGACTGTTGTTGGGCCAGAGCCAGTTCCCCGGCCTCCGGAACCGTGTCCTCCGGCACGGCCACCTGAACCGTGTCCTCCGGCACGGCCACCTGAACCATCTGCACCTGTGTAGTGTTTGCTCGTTAGACCCTGTATTTAGATCTGTCGTTTCCTGTCTTTCAGTGTCGGTCATTGTTAAGGTATGTTTCTCTTGTTTTACGTTTGGTGGTCCTGTTATGTATTTGTGTGATTATTCTGGTGTTCTGCGTTTAGTATGTTCTGTCTCACTAAGGGGAGGTTTTGTTAATTATGTTGTTCTTCTGTGTTTGTGTTAAGTGTTAGGATTGTCCGTATTAAGCTACCCGTTTCTGTGCCTGTCTTGCCTATTTTTGGAGAAAATAAACCCTTTGTATTGCAAAGCACTCTGCATTTGTGTCCTCTACCTGCTTGAAAGCCCGGATCCTGACACTGATTGAGTGATTGAATTACATTTCATCCAGGGTTAGGGTAAGAGCATAGTGATGAAGAGAAGCAGAAACATTCAGAGCTTCTTCAAAAAAGAGAGAAGAGTCAGAGAAAGCCACAGATTTCACCAGCAGCAGTGAAAAGGCTCAGTCAAGTCAGAAGCCTATAGGTAAAAAAAACAGAAGAATAACAAAATGTGCATAATACATAACAGTTGTAAAAAAACAGAAGAACAAAATGTGCAAAACACATAAATATATATATACATATGTATGATTTTGTGAGTGAAAAAATATATATGCATATGCATACATATACCTTTTGCAAAGGAAGCAGCAGAGTGGAATGCCAAACTTTTTCGAGTATTGTTGAACTTGCAGTGTTTCTTGAACCTCAAGGATGTTTTTCACGTCTGTACAAGATAGCCAAATCCCTCCCGGTAAGCAGTGCAGCATGTGAGCGCAGCTTCTCTCAGCTCTTAAACTCATCAAGACCCATTTGCGCACAACAATGACAGACTGAGCAACCTGGGTGTTCTCAGCATTGAGGCTAGAAGAGCAAAGTCACTTGACATGAATACGTTTCTTAAACTTTTTGCTACTAATCACCAAAACAGGAGAATCCATCTGATGTAAGAAGATAATTTGTCTAATGGGCTTGTTTGGTTTGTGTTACAACTTTATGTATAATTTTCACAAGTTGCATTATAAAGAAGCACCTTAACCCTAAGTTATATTTGGTCTGGTGGCATCATTGGGCTTTAACTCTTGTCTTGTAGTCTTATGGCCTATATATGTGAAAGCATTTTGTAATAGGAGACTGAGCAAACGCTAGAACTAGCTACCTCTATTGCACTTTTCACTATTATTAGAATCTGCTATTCTTCATGAAATTTGAAATTGAAAGTTTACATAACATTACTTTATTGAACATATGGCCACCCCACACTAGCTTTGTGTCCCATCTTGGCCACCCCTGTAAAAATGTCCTGGATACGCCACTGCTAAAAACACGACATACCTACTGTGAAGTATGTTGGTGGCAACATTATATTTTTACCATAATGTATAGTGTTTCTTTTCAGCGGCGACTGGGCATTTGGTCAGAATTGAAGGGAACATTTATGCTGCCAAGTACACCCAAATTCTTGACAAAATCCTGTGGCCCTTTGTTAGACAGCTGAAGATAAGCACGTGGTTCAGCATGAAATTTGACTGAACTCGGAACAGTTCTGCAGGAATGAATGGGCAAATATTCCCGATATTGGTGCGCCAAGCTAGACATATCCTGAATTCTTAAATCATGGGTCTGATCACTTTCCAACTCTGTTATCCTAGTTTTTATTTGTTTTTACATTTAAGAATTGTTGCCTTTTTACGTTACCTGACTGTTGTAAGGCAGAATGTCAAAATATAGCTGGAACCAAAAAATATATTTTATTGGGTTCTGATGATTTTCAATAGGAGCTGTACTTGTATCTCAGTCGAAAGCCCGCACAACTTTTGGCCGACAATCCTTCCAGTTTTCAGCTGCCAATGACTGGAACCAATGACAAAAAAGTCTAGTCTAGTACAAGAGGCATATTCCTTAGACTCACTGACGTGGGGATGTTTTGGTCTTCATAGACCGTTGCCGTCTGCCAGAGGAAGAAGTTCTGAATACTCTGTTATGCTGATGGGAGGAGTCTGTCTCGATCTTTGCTACCAGCCTCAGTGACCTGGCTTTGAACAGATCCTTAAGAGACGGCAGCTTACAACCAATGGTCCGTTCCACAGAGCAGATGATACGTTGCAGTCTGTCTTTATCCTTGACAGTGGCGGCAGCGACCAGACCAGTACCAGTACTTTTTCAGCTTCTCAGTCTTTGTTGCGATTAGTGAGCTTAGTGAGAGAGGTGATGTTCAGCTCCCACTTCAGATCCTGGGTGATGGTGTTGCCCAGGAAGCCAAAGGACTCCACTATTTTGACGAGGGAGCCCTCCAGGACAATGGGACGAAGGTCAGCTGGGCTTTTCCTAAAGTCCACTGTCATCTCCACCTTCTTTAGAGCATTGAGCTCCAAGTTGTTGAGACTGCAGCAGGACACCAGCTGGTCGATTTCCCTCATGTAGGCGGTGTCGTCCCCATCAGATTAGGTTGGTGTACAGAGAGAAGAGAATGTACTTATGACAATGATGTACATTTTTTAACTCTTACAGAAGATCTTAATGAAGATTGGTGGTGAATAATACACTTCCAAGTTTGAGTCTAGACATTTAATGCTGTTGGTAGTATTACAGCGACCCATCTTCATTGTGCCACAGTAGAGATAAAACATATTATTCTTGCAATAGTCACGCAGTCACATAGAAGCGGAGCCAGGTGAAATTCCCGTAGGATTTATTTCCTCCGCCAAATACAACAACGTCCTATAAACAAAGGTAAACAGAATAGATGAATGAACAGTGTCTAACTTAGAAACTGACGATTGAACCAGATCGTAATCCAAATAGGATACAAGCTTATTTACTGGAGCTGTCTTTACACATAGAACACGCAACAAGGACAATACCGCACAAAGACACAGGAAAATCAAACGGTATATATAGACAGTCATAATGAGGGGATGAGAAGTGTATATTATACAAGACAGAACAAGACGGCAATTTAGAGCTTAATGGTGTTCCAGGCTGCGAGAGATGGGTATGTCGATGGAGGGGACCGTTTTTATATGTATTGAAAACAGAATGCTACATGCACCCCCTGGGGTTATCTCAAGGCCAAATGGTTCAAGACATATTTGCTGTAAAATAGGACCCAGTCTTCTGCCAGCCAATATAGAGAAGGCACTCCTACCTAGATTGTAAGATGGAAATATCAATACTTACATTTGATTTGAATAGAACTGGTTTCAGTTACTGGATTAACCAGACACTACTATGGGTGTAGTGAACACCCTTTATTCGGTTAATTACAATGGCACAGACCCAAAGAAGGGTTGCAACACAACGGTTCTGCCTCCTGCCACAACAGTTACAGCATTTTGCTCCTCATAATAGGACAGGTTATGACTGTCATAATATTGTATAACCTGTTTTGGTGACACTTTATTTTTTAGGTGTTCTTAGTTTTTGTGTTACTTCGTTCTTATTCTATATTCTTTTACACATTTTCTTTTCCACCATGGTCGATGGTTTTATATGTTTTTATCCTATTACGTGGCATAATGACTCCATTGAAGAAAGGTTCTAAAGAGCTTTTTTATAAAACCTGCCGGGACCCATTGGGGGCCTGGTAGAACAAGCTGTGCAGTAAACAGTTTTGAGAAACTCTCATTTGTTGTGGATGAATATAAAAGACATGTATAGACAAGATCATTTCTATGAGATTAAATAAATGACTATATTAGGGGAAAAGGTCAAAAGACTTTTTTAATAAAACCTGTTAGGACCCTTTGGGTCATTAAGGACGAAAAAACTGCTGTAATTCAGTACGGATGAATACAGTCCCTGACAAAAGTCTTGTCGCTTGTGTACAAATTGACCTGAAGTGCCGCTGAAATATATTTCTAATCAAGATGTTTTTACAAGAAATGGCTCATTTTAATCCCAACAGCTTTTGTAATAATGTTTCAGTGCAAAATGAAACTGTCAAAAAGTATTCTAATATTCACAGCTTGGTAAAGCCCATTGAGTCAATTTTTGCAAAGACATAAGTGTTGTCGCCTTGTCATATGAGCTTCACCTGTGACTAATAATGGATCAATTAGGTCTCAGGTGTGTATAAAAACAACCCCAGTACACTAGACCTTCACATCAACTGCAACTAGACCTCTGCAAACATGCCTAAGATTCATCCTGAGACTAAAGTTTTGATTATCAAGAGACTGAAGACCAGATCCACTGCTGATGTGGCAGACACCTTCAATGTGTCTCAGCGTCAAGTACAGAGGATAAAAAACATCTGAACACGCTGGAGACGTTTTTGACAAGCCCAGGTCAGGCAGACCCCGCAAGACAACTGCTCGAGAGGATCGTTTGTTGGCTCGTAAATCCAAGGCCAGCCCATTTTCCACTGCAGCAGAGCTCCACGAGACCTGGTCACCTGAAGTCCCTGTTTCAACCAGAACAGTTTGTCGGATTCTGTCTCAAAATGGCCTCCATGGTCGAATCAGTGCCCAGAAGCCAGCACTAAACAAAAGACAATTGAAAAACCGTGTGGCATTTGCCAAGGCCCACAGCCTGCTAAAAGGATGGACGCTGGAAAAGTGGAAGAAGGTGGATTTTTCAGATGAATCTTCTGTTGAATTACACCACAGTCGCCGCAAATATTGCAGCACACCTGCTGGAGCCCGCATGGATCCAAGATTCACCCAGAAAACAGTGAAGTTTGGTGGCGGAAAAATCATGGTCTGGGGTTACATCCAGTATGGGAGTGTGCGAGAGATCTGCAGGGTGGAAGGCGACATCATTATTCTAAAATACCAAGAAATCTTGGCTACCTCTTATATTCCCAACCATAAAATAGGACAAATTCTGCAGCAGGATGGTGCTCCATCGCATACTTCCATCTCCACATCAAAGTTCCTCAAGGCGAAGAAGATCAAGATGCTCCAGGATTGGCCAGCCCAGTCACCAGACATGAACATCATTGAGCATATGTGGGGTAGGATGAAAGAGGAAGCATGGAAGATGAAACCAAAGAATATTGATGAACTCTGGGAGGCATGCAAGACTGCTTTCTTTGCTATTCCTGATGACTTCATCAATAAATTGTATGAATCCTTGCCAAACCGCATGGATGCAGTCCTTCAAGCTCATGGAAGTCATACAAGATATTCAATTTGGATCTCACAGCACCTTTCTGTCTTGATTAAATTATTTAAAAAAATTCAGTGAAACTAATTCATTTCTGTGCATTAAACATCATTTGGGAAGGTTTTAGCTCTTCATAAGAGATATTTCTAACACCAATTGATTAATTAAAAGTCTGGTAATAGCAGGTGTTTCTAGAAAATAGATAAGCGACAAGACTTTTGTCAGGGACTGTATAAAATGTATTTCATTATTTGTCTTTTTTGTAAAGAGCACAGGACCTCAAACCACAACAGACATGTAGAGAACAGATGGAAACTTAAATAATGTGTCCTGAACAAAGAAAGGGCAAGAAATCAAGATGTTTTTGATAGACGGTTTGAGGTTGAGGACTTCCTCATGATTCTGGTTACAAACAGTCATTCATTGCCTATCAACATAAACATGTACAGATGACAATAAAACTAGGGACAACTATGGGTCAAAAGTAAAGCTAATTTGTAAGATAAACTGACTGGATAGCATTATGACTGTGATCATTTTTAGACATGTATGCTAACCAGCTGTAACCAAATGGCTTCTTAACCATTGTGACAGTTCTGCTGGTACACAGCCTCAGTCCCAAAAGATATTAATGGGCAGTCAGGTACAACATGCAGCAATGTCGGGGATAATTATCTCCTCTGTCCTCTACAAAACTGGTGCCACTGCAATTTGAAGAGGCCTCCCTATGAAATAATGTATATTTAGTCCTTAATCCTAGTTCAATTATGTGCACAATCAGACAGCCTTGTCCAACTAGTCGAGCGTTATAGTGGAAATGTTAAAAACTAAAATAACAAAAATATATAAAGATTCACATTTATTTGTAGCTAATAATAATAATACATTTTATTTATAATAGCTGTGTGAGAAATCTGCTTTTGTGCCAATTTTTACAGATTGCAGGCTTATTTTTGCAAGTTTGTACATACAGAATATTTTACAATCAAGTGTGAACACATCATTGTCACAAATCCTTTAAGGTGTAGTGTGGAGAAACCAAACCCAGAGCTCGATCTCATTGGTGGCTTTATTAAAAAGAAAACAAATAGACAACGAATGGAAACATATACAACTTGTAATAGAAATAAAGTGCGCCATGTAGCGACTACTAACTTTAAATCAAAGACTGTACAAGGAACACTCACCACAATGTAGTGACTGACATTCAACAATGATCCAGACAATCCAGTGAAACAGAGGAACTTAAATAGAAAGACTAATTGGCCCAAACAAAACACAGCTGCTAATGAGTGGCACCTCATTGTCCTCTAGCACATCCAGGTACCCCTGCTGCCAGATACTCCGCAATGAATTTCCACAAAATAAGTGGCTTCTCCCCCCTCCGACAACACCCATAAACTGTTTGGGATTTTCATTGTGATTGGTTTTCCAAAATGTGTATTAAATTATTTACATGTCACACAACTCTAAGTATTTTATTTCTCTAAAATGTATTTATTTATATTATTGCTGTAATATGTCACACAACTAAAAAAGAGACCTGGGTTTAAGTTTGATTTGACTTTTAAATAAAAGTTAATACAATTGTATGTTAAAAGAATGTGCTGAAAGCTGTAAAGCCCCACCTCCTCTTAGTGTCGCCAAATATATTTATTTCATATCCTCAATCAGCCACATCCTTTATAGCTTGTTTCCTAGGATGCCATGGAATACAGATTAATAGCAAAAGGCTACACTGACTTGTCAATTAAGCCAAGTTATGTGTAACTGTTTGCTCATTAAAATAAAGTAATTTGACATCAGTTCATGTACCAGCATCTTCTACATCTACAAGCATTTACTTTACAGTTCTGCCTTCCTGCCTGATCAGTCTGTTGTCGCAGCTATTTACTGATTATGCAAAATGTACTTTGTAACGGTTGTTTTTGTAATTTATGACAGTTGTATCAGTTGTTCTTGATTTAAATGCTTTAGTTAGAATTCATGAATTTCAATAAAGGTTCAAATGCATTTGACTATATTTCAGTGGTGGACCGTCAGGGCCAGCAAGGCCTTCTCTGCTGGCCTGAACACTATCAGAATCACTGGCTTGCATTGTAATATATTTTTCCTGTTAATGTGTAATAAATTATTCCCAACAGTCTATTCTCAATTTCATAGCTTTTTTTCTTGGTCGCGCTGCTTCCAGTAGTGTATTTTTATTTTAGAGCTTTTATCCAATCATATTTCAGCCATCATGTGTTGCCACGTCAAATAAATCTGCCTTAAAGCCTTCAGAATCAATTGTGCAGGCGTCTGTAGCTTTGAATGAATGGCAAAGTAACGGTGCTCTTTACCAATCAGATACTCAATCAGATTTAATCAACCAATCAGATTTCGAGATGGCGACACTGTGGCCATCTAGCAGGCTTAGAATAACATTGGCCTTTTCACGCCCTTTGATTGGATGGTCAGAACCCGTACGATTACTACTAGTCAGATCAAACTGCAAACGGCATCTGTACAATATAAAAAATATTAATGTAGCGATTAAATACCAATTTTTTTTAATTTCACAAACCACAATGGCTGACAGAGGAGAAGATATTAACTTGGTCGCAGATTTACTCGCAAAGCCATTTTCAAGACGGACAAAAAAAGCATGACATCGTAAGGAATTTTGCCCAACCCCGAAGCTAGCAAGCCTGTCCCAGCCGGGGAAAGGGGTTTACTCGACACTTACAATAACTACGAGCGGTACCCTTGGCTCACAGCCTCCGTGGAACACTGCAAATTGTATTGCTGGGATGCATGTTATTTGCAGTCAATCGACTTGGTGTTTGGAGCCACACTGGGTTTGCAAACTTGAGTTGTTTAACCAAAGCAGCAGCAAGACACCAAAGCACGGCTGGACATTTACAAGCAACAGCGCTTTCGAAAACTTTTGGGGAAACACGAGTGGATCTACAGCTCAATGAACAGATGCGCAGGGAAACGGAGCTCCACAACCGAAATGGTAATGACATTCATTCTCGCTGCATGAGATACCTGTCTGTGATGCAACAGCCTGTTGTACTGTGTTTCTGTATAATATTGATGGTTTATAGTCGCTGCGTCATAATGATGGTAATAGGGGTGGATTAATTCGGGTAGGACACCACTGAAGGCCTAGGTGTGAAATGCACAGCCCGCCACTGCTATATTCACTAAGTCATGTTTACTGACTTAACCCAACAATGAATTGTCACAACCTGATCTGTCTCACCTGGCTGGTCAATGTCTCCACTCCTTTTCACCAGGTGATCCCAATCTACTGATTGTTACCTGGGCTTTATATGTCAATGTTATGATCAGGCACACTGGCCACAACATAAAGTGACCGCAAAGTCAGTTGGACTCGTTTGTCTAAGGGGTTTATTAAACAATTGAGTAAATTACAAACAAAACAGAAATTGGGAGTTTAACTACAACAAAATAAAACATTGCAGGAAGATCAATAACAGGCGTGGCCGGAACACAAGTCTCTCCCCCTCTCCTCTCTGCACGGAGTGCCTCAGCTTTTAAAGGATGTCTCCCTGCCCCCTCGTTACCTGGTCACACCTGCACACAATAACAAATGAAAACATACTGCCGAGCAGCCAAACATTAGTAAAGGAAACAGAGCCACCACAGGTAGTGGAGGGACGTAACATACCCCCACACCAAAATGGTGACTCCAGTCTCCATAATCATAACATAAATAACAAGACACATATGCCATACACAAACACCCCACCAATAGAGATGCGTGTGACAATTTCAAAACTCCAAAAAAAAATTGTTTAACAATACTGTAATTTAAATTACCAAAACACACAAAAAACTAAGAAAATTGAGTTATGACAATACAGTTATCAAGTAACTGTAAACATAGAAATGCCGGACTAAGGTACTCTAGATAAGGCGTCTGCTAAAACGTTATCAGTACCACGGATATGCTTAACCACAATGTTAAAAGGTTGTAAGATCAAACTCCACCGCATCAGACGCTGATTAGCGTTTCTCATGCGGCTTAGGAACTTTAGAGGGTCATGATCACTATAAACGGTCGTTCTATCTGAAGCACCCAGATATACTTCAAAGTGTTGGACAGTAAGAACAAGATCCCGGACGAGCCCCCAAATGTTATGATCAGGCACACTGGCCACAACATAAAGTGACCGCAAAGTCAGTTGGACTCGTTTGTCTAAGGGGTTTATTAAACAATTGAGTAAATTACAAACAAAACAGAAATTGGGAGTTTAACTACAACAAAATAAAACATTGCAGGAAGATCAATAACAGGCGTGGTGGCCGGAACACAAGTCTGTCCCCCTCTCCTCTCTACACGGAGTGCTTCAGCTTTTAAAGGGTGTCTCTCCGCCCACTCGTTACCTGATCACACCTGCACACAATAACAAATGAAAACATACTGCCGAGCAGCCAAACATTATAGCAGCCAAACATTAGTAAAGGAAACAGAGCCACCACAGGTAGTGGAGGGACGTAACAGTCAGCATTTCCTGTTACCAGATCGTTTGTCTTAGTAGCCTACATTCTGTTCCCGCGTTCTTCTGTGCTTAGTGACCTGTCTTGTTTTTCCCGGGTACCCAGTGTTTGACCGTTTCTGTTCCTGACTCCGAGCCTGTCTGATCCCCTGTTACAATCCTGTTTTTCTACCTGCCTTGACCATCGCCCGCCCACTGACAACGAACCAGCCTACTCCCGTTTACCGAACTCTGCCTGTCCATCACCACGTAACGGATTACCCTTTTACCGTATTTTTCGCACTATAAGGTGCACTTAAAAGCCTTTAATTTAAAAAAAACCGTCAGTGCGCCTTATAATCCGAAGCGCCTTATGTATGGATTAATTCTGGTTTTGCTTACTGACCTATAAGCGATTTTGTTTGTTACAAGGCGCTCATGGTGCTAAGTCAAACTGTTTTAGTACAACATTGGAAACTACAAAGGCGCACCGCTTGCAGCATTATGGTACCGTAGCCAGGAGCGTCGCGGAGTGATACATACTGTAGCCAGGAGCGTCACGGAGTGATACATACTGTAGCCAGGAGCGTTACGGAGTGATACATACTGTAGCCAGGAGCGTCGCGGAGTAATACATAATGTAGCCAGGAGCGTCGCGGAGTGATACATACTGTAGCCAGGAGCGTCGCGGAGTGATACATACTGTAGCCAGGAGCGTCGCGGAGTGATACATACTGTAGCCAGGAGTGTCGCGGAGTAATACATAGGGTGCTTCACCTTAACAGCAACCACACTGACTCGGATAATGACCAGAGGGATTTGGGCATGTTGGATGCGGTATGCGCCCAACTGTTAAACTCGGACACTGAAGATGAAGAATTTGAATGATTTGTGGACGAGTAATTAACTGAAAAAGTGAGTGTGTTGTATTTTACGTGTTATAACGGAACAATTTTGAGAGTTTTTGTGAATACGCTAACGTTTGATTTAGCAGTATCAGACTGTGTTTCTTATGTGTTACAACTGAACAAGGTTGGTAGTTATTGTGAATACGCTCATTAACGTTTAACTAGTATTGAGAGTTATTGTGAACGCGTTTAATAAAGTTTGACTGACTTATCTGGTTTTTTTCTCGCTTAATGCACCTTATAGTCCGGTGCGCTTTATATATGAAAACATATCTAAAATATCCCATTCATTGACAATGCGCCTTATAATCCAGTGCGTCCTATAGTGCAATAAATACGGTAATAAAACATTTGTATTTGCTTACCTGGTCTCCGCCTCTATGTCTGCTATTGGGTCCATAGTTATGGTCGTGATATGAATAGTGTTTTACACAGTTTGTTTTACTTGAATTTCTAGTTCCATTTCTGGCTCTGAGATTCGCACCAGCCAAGGGTTTATCAGAATCGGTTTTATTCACGGACAAGGAATTTGTGCCATTTCTGCTAAATTAAATAACACATTGAAGGACAAATATAAACAATATGAGCATATTAGCACAGTTTTGCTGTAGGAGAAAGGTGAAACTATCAGTATAACTTGCATGACAGAAACACATTTCAGCTGCACCTGTAAAAACAAATACTCGACAAAGCTGTCTTTGGTCAAAATGAGTTGTTGTCAAAGATTTTAATTGCGGATATATTTTGTATATATAATTAATTGAACTATCATGCCAATGGAATTGTTTGTAGAAATGCCAAGGTAAGTAATGGGTTAACAATAGAGGTCTAGCCTCGTGCTTTGATCCTTTTTTTACAGACATATAAACTTTAGGTTCCACATAGTTAACCTGTAAAGGTCTGTGAGCATGCACCTACAGATGCATTGTAGCCTGGCAGCAAAATATTTGATGCCCTGTGTTTTGTCATGTTTAATTGACCCTAGATGCTAGCCAAATCAGTGGAAATTGCATTTAGCCTTTAAATTAAAAGTCAGAATTTAGGGAACTTGCAAACAGCTATAAACAGTGTAATCATGCCACAATTTATTGAGGAAAATAATTTAAAAAATCGACTTAATGATACATTTTCAGACAATATTTTGCGTCATTTCACTGTTCAGTTTTTTGCACATCTTCCAATTTTGGATCTATATTTTTGAGACAAACCACAGCTTTCACATGTCAATTTCATGTGGACTCTGGTCTAAGGGCCATTGCATCCCATTTTATGCTTATGGAGTTTGTGGAAGCACTATTTCACATTCACTCCTATCAGTATGCTGCATGACTGGCCTGCCTATCAAAAGTCTATCTGGGTGGGTGTGTGGATGTGTGAGTGGGGGGGGGGGCAGGAATTTGGTTTAACAATGTTGTGTGTTTCTTTGAAAGGTTGTAGATTGGACATTACGGGTGCAATCCTTTCCGCTATGCAGCTGCACTGTAGTTCTTCATTCCACTGGTTTAGTCAGGCAGTGCTTCAACTCATTATCAGTGATAAATCAGTCTTTAGTGGTCTATAAAGCAGCCTGCTGTACTAGCAGTGACAGAGAGAAAAGACTCAGGAGAAACACATTGCATGGTGGCAATGTAGTGAGTGGATAAGTAGGTCTTTCTCTGGATTGGCTGTTTGTTCAGAGTGTGCGGCTCGACACTAATTAGGCATTTGTCATGGGTTATATAGCTGACTGTTGGGAGTTCAAGTGTCCAGGTTCCAGACACTGGTGTGTCTATTGTTTTGATTCACACAAATAATTTATTTTAATTAGCGGCTTGAAGGCCACATCGTTTTTCTCTTGCATTTATTTCTAGTTTTAATTTTTATATTTTCCAACATTTCTTGTGTGATGAATCATGCCAGCATTTCTGAAACTGTCAGTAAAGTGTGTCTGATTATTTATTGCTCGATGGATTAAAAGACGATATATTACGTCACAGAGAAGTGTGGCCATTAAAGCATAAACGTGTCTTCCTTGGTCCTTTAATTGTATTCGTTCAGTAGGTGCTGTCACAAAATAATTATTTTAGCACTGAAAGCATTTTCTGAATTATATCGTTAGCGAAGATTTTAACTGCCGCTGTTTTCTTTTCACTATAGCCTTAGATTTTGAGAAGTGCATACTACAAAAGAGAGATTTTTAACGTGACGCAATTGTATCAGATCAGGACTTGAGGTGATTTAGGCACAATTACCAAAATAATGAAGGATGAAATGTATTAATATGGCACTTAATATCACCGTTTCAATCATTCTTCCAAACTATATCTTCACAAAATATGCTGGATCAGCAAGAAAAATGACAATTTTCTTCATATCTAGAAATGCTTCATGTCCCTGTGTCTCTTGCACTGATTTACTCCTCGCTGTTTAATCTGCACCCAAGGAAGCTGGGGAAGGTTTTCTGTTTGAAATGTCATAATTTAGGTGGATTCTCATTAGAGAAAGGATAGATTTAATACTGCCGTGTCCCCCAGTGCTTATTAAATCAGCCCGGTTTGAGATAATGGATCTTTAAAATTCCACAAGCAGCTGCAGTGATCCTCTCCCTCCGGACTGTGTTTCTTTGCGCTTATTTATTTCAGGAAGAGAGACAGAGGGACAGAGAGATTTCTATTAAATTACGTGTTTATAATTTTAACAAAAATGTCGGTATCCCGAGTAAGAGCTGCAGGTGTCAAAACGGCTGATGATTTTCAGAAGCAGCCATTAAAACAGAATGGATATGCCAGCTCGCAGTGGTAGTCAATAGTGACTTATTGGGAGGCTCCACACTGGAACAAACCACTGAAGGGAACATTCCTTTTGAGGTGGGGAGAAGTTGCCAAATCTATATCTGTCACATTTGATGTGGCCATTGATTTACAGAGCTGGCAGTCTCTAGCAACTGTCAGCTTCAAGGATCGGCTGTTTAGGTAGGCAAACCTTGCTTTAAATCCTGCGTTAGGTTTCTAGGCAGTTTCTGCTTTGCGTTCCAACCCAGCATAGCAGAGCATGTGTGCAATGATTAGGTATATCAAACCGAGCACATGACTTGAAAAGACGAGACCCTCTCAACTCTAGGGCAGCAGTTAACCCTTGTGGCGAACAATGAAATGCATTTGGCTGAATTAGGGATAAGGACCGGTTTCGTGGCCCAAATGAGTTCCTGCTGTAAGAAAATGTGCAGTCAAATGGAAAATAAATAAAGATGTAGTTGCAAGCAGCAATTAGACAAAGCATAGTGAATTGACCTTGAGGGTGTACTGTTTACCAGCATGCCTTAATGAGACCATGACAAATAATGGCTGCAAATAAAAGCAACACCACACAGCGAGTGTGGATAAGTATAAAACTGTCAAACAAAAAAAGTATTACTAATGCATTTTTCCAATTTGTAACACAGAAGCATGACATAGCGTCCATCATAACTACTACGTGGCAAGCATTGTTAGAGAAAATGTCTGTGCCTCCCCAATAATTATTTCAGAATGAAGACCCATACCACCCCAAACTGTCCAAAAGCTCAATTGTATGTCAAGCAGTGTCCAAGGATCAGCATTTTGTTACGCGTCGATGGGAAGTGTAATTGAAAGAGGACAACCTGGCGCAGAAACAGATAGCTTAGCATGGTATTTAATAAAACCGCCAGGACCCCTCGTTGTCCAGAGGGAGCGGAGGTACCTGCCACACCTCAGACTGCTGAAGGGGACCGACCAGCCACTACCAACCTGGAGAGAGAGACCTCAGATTGCTGAAGGAGACCGACCAGCCACTACCAGCCTAGGGAGAGAGATCTCAAACTGCTGAAGGAGACCGACCAGCCACTACCAGCCTGGAGAGAGAGACCTCAGACTGGTGAAGGGGACCGACCAGCCACTACCAGCCTGGGGAGAGAGACCTCAGACTGCTGAAGGGGACCGACCAGCCACTTCCAGCCTAGGGAGAGAGATCTCAAACTGCTGAAGGAGACCGACCAGCCACTACCAGCCTGGGGAGAGAGACCTCAGACTGCTGAAGGGGACCGACCAGCCACTTCCAGCCTAGGGAGAGACATGAAACAAAGTGATAGTCAGGTGGCAGCTGCAGTCGATATATGACCTTGTTTATTGTCGCCAGGACTTTAAATGACCCCACAAACCGCGGACCCAGCTTCCGGCAGGGCAGGCGGAGGGAGAGGTTCCGGGTCGAGAGCCAGACCCGATCCACCGGGGCGTTGACAGTTGGCGTTGGCCCAAGTGAGGGCCTTTCCCATGAGGCAGATTATTAGCGGGCGCTCGATTCAGTTTGCTGAAGTATAACTCCAGCAGCAGGATGAAACCCCGGCACTGGGCTGCCACCCCGCCATATGCCCTGGGCAGATGCAGGTGTAGCACCCACGCCTCAGGTGGAGGAGAGCTCGGCAAAGGCACTGTTGCCGGCCTCACGGGCTTGGGGATCCTGTTCTCCAGATGCAGCATTGTCTGGACCATGGTGTTCATCGCCTCCCCAAGTGAGTGTTGTTTGTGTTGGTGGGTGGTCCATGTTAGACCTGTTTTTGTATTCAGTAACAGTAGTGAAGCACACTTTTATGTTCAATTTCTGTGTCTATGTTTTGCCATTCGTCATGTTCGACTTAAATAAAACCAACTAACGTGAGCTTTGCCTGCTGTCCTCACTACAAAGATTCTTGAGACACTTCGCATATGATAAATACTGATATCGAATATATTTAAAGAATAACTACACAATTTGGAGGCTGTTTGTGGTGGCTACAGTAAAGAGTTCTATAATGCTAGGTTGAAGTCCCCGGATTCTGGCTGTTGCATCTGTAAAAACTAAATTATGCTAAATTATGTAAATGGTCTCATCCAGCACTGCTTATTGGCAACATTGTGTGCTGGATGAGACCAATATTGCTCTAAGGCAGTTGAAACTTGGCATGCTACCTTGGCTGCAAACAATTCATTTTTTGGATGTCCTTAAGAATGTTATGCCATTCAGAGCAAAGGTTACAAAGGTTCGGCATCTGTTTAAGTTACATCTTGAATACACTGATATAGCAGTTGATACACCCGAAAGCATGCAAAACACCATAAAAAGTTCACCCCATCTGTGTTGCAAAGAAAGTTTGAAATTAACTAATCTGAATCACTAAAGGAGATATGAAACAAATGCAAACCTTAACTACACTCTGTCTGTGTTTTCGTAAGTCTGCCCATGAAGCTACTGCCACTTTGGGTTATACTGCAGCTGCAGCAGATGACATGAACCTTACAGTAACAACTGAAAATGAGCCAGATTAGCCTGATGCTATCCTATGCGGTACAAAAACGATATTGTTACGATATTCACATAACCATTTACGTAACTGTTAAGCAGGGGATTGTTGGTATATTGAATTTGATCTAAAACTACTGTAGCTAACATCTCTAACGTTAATGTGGTGGATCAATGAATGCGGGAGACGGAGATAGAACTTAGATATTGTGTGTGTGTGTGTGTACAGTAGTAAACAGAATACAGTAGTAAACAGAAGACAATGTTTATATCTCCTTGTTTCAGATGAGACTGAGAGAGATGAGAACTCCCAGCCATCTTGGCCAAGCTTGTGGACTCAAAGTAAGGAATTTTCAAAAAGACATCTGTGGTTAGAGTGGAGGGACAGAATGTTAGTAGATATCAGCACACATGCAAAGCTGATATAAACACCAAAAATTCAACTGGCATCCTCACAGAAAAAAAAATAATATCTAAGGAGTGGGTGTACTTTTAGTTAGTTAATCATATTGCGGCATGTAAATTGTCTAGTCAGACTGAGAATAAAATATTTTTAGTCCCCTCACGAGCAAACAGGCACACCACCAAGACAGACAGCAAACGATATGCACAACCGAATCGAAAGTCCGTTCAGCCAAGAAAACGTAAGGTTTCTACAAAAAACTTCAATATAGTGTCATTTCACACAAGGAACAAAATGACATATTTAAAGTATTTTTATGTTCAATTCTTCTAATACAAAATTGTATTAAACTCGTTCACCAATGTAATCTAAGCTATCACACAATCAATAGACACATATTGCTGTAAAATGCACAATTTCGACATTCAATAAATGTATGTAAATAGACATGCTCCTGCCAAAGGTTTGTTAAATAGAACACAGGAAGACACAGTGATACTACTTTTTTTCCTTCAAATTATTAGTTCTAAATAGTGTGTGTTAAAGTACACTTAATATAGCAATTAAGTAATATGCCATATGTTGTAATGCACAGAATGAAAAATTTAATGAAAAAGTTCACTGCACATCTTGCTGTTACATAATTCATCGATCTCCTCAGGGGTTACTTCATTATCAATTTTAATAAAATTATTTTGGGGCGCCTCCGGGGTGCCCTTGTACCTCCTCCCAGGGCGTGAGCACATGTGCAGAAAGGGTTGCCTATTTGTTTGGCTATTGGCTTTGGCAAGCTCTAGATTGTGTATTTATACACAGAATTCTGGATTCTCTGTTCTCTGTGTATGTCTTCGACCATCTGTGAGATTTCGTAGTGAACCAAATCATTATGTTTTGGAAACAATGGAGGACATCACTAGAGGTTTTCAACTGTTTTGTAAAGATAGAATGTCTAAAGTTAGCTAGTGAATTATTATCTGATCATGGTTTATTCAACAAATCATTATTTCCATTTAAAATGTTTAGATTTGCAGTATTGTCCCATTATGCTTGATTTAATTAGTAATATTAAATGTCAACATTTTCATTGCTTTTCCATTTGCAAAAAATTACATATTGTGCATTTTCATTTGATTAGATATCCTCATGTCTGCAAAGGCAAATACTTTGACTTGACAGCTTCATATATTGTTAGTAGCCTAAAAAATGATGAAATATTGTTATTCAAAATCCCCGTTGCTTGCTTTACTAAATACATTTGTAAATAGCTTATATTTGCACAACACCTTAATGTGTCATTCTAGTCCCCTAGTATACTGGTATAATAATCCAATACATGTAATAATGTATCATACTAGTCCCCTAGAATAATACTCCAATACATGTAATAATGTGTCATACTAGTCCCCTAATATACTTGTATAATACTCTAATACATGTAATCATGTGTCATACTAGTCCCCTGGTATACTTGTATAATACTCCAATACATGTAATAATTTGTCATTCTAGTCCCCTAGTATATTGGTATAATACTCCAATACATGTAATAATGTGTCATACTAGTCCCCTAGTATACTTGTATAATACTCTAATACATGTAATCATGTGTCATACTAGTCCCCTGGTATACTTGTATAATACTCCAATACATGTAATAATTTGTCATTCTAGTCCCCTAGTATATTGGTATAATACTCCAATACATGTAATGTGTCATACTAGTCCCCTAGTATACTTGTATAATACTCCAATACATGTAATAATGTGTCATACTAGTCCCCTAGTATACTTGTATAATACTCCCGTACATGTAATAATGTATCATGCTAGTCCCCTAGTATACTTGTATAATACTCCAATACATGTAATGATGTGTCATACTAGTCCTCTAGTATACTGGTATAATACTCCAATACATGTAATAATGTGTCATACTAGTCCCCTAGTATACTGGTATAATACTCCAATACATGTAATAATGTGTCATACTAGTCCCGTAGTATATTTGTATAATACTCCAATACATGTAATAATGTGTCATACTAGTCCCCTAGTATATGTCATGACTCCTACGGGAGAAGCGGCAGCTCCACCTGCGGGCGGTATTCGGCGGTCGTCCTCCCGGCCTATTAGTCGTCACCGAAGCTCCTCCTCCCTGCACACCTTGTTCAGTCTCGTCATCACTCACCTGGTGTCCATTACCTCATTAGAGGTCTATATAAACTCCCTTTGTATTGGTTGTCTTTGTGTGGAATTGTTACATGTTACGTGTGATTATTGTGCAGCCCGAGTCTTGTTGTGAGCTCGGGCTCTTCGTTTATTATACCTCCGTGTGAGGAGTGGTTGTTTTATGCGCTGTGTCGCATCCTCTACTTTGCCTGTGTGGCGTGGAATAATACGACGGGTTCTTCCGTCCGGCATTAAACGACTCTAGAGTATATCCGTGGGTTGTCTGGCTCCATCCTTCCGCCACCTACATCTACGTGACAGAATTCCACACCCAGACACGGAGCCATGGAACCAGACGTCCAGAGGACCCTGGGACAGCACTCGGCCACGCTGACTGCCATGGGGAGGCCATCACCGCGCTCACGGCGACCATGAACCGGTTGGCCCAACGACTTCCCGAGCCGGTGGACCCGCGGAGATCCCGTTGCCGAGTTCCCCGCCCTCGGGAGTGGGGGTGCTGAAATTACAGCGACCCGCGGCATATGACGGAGCGGCAGACCGCTGCCAGGGGTTCCTCCTCCAGCTTGAGCTGTATTTGGAGGACCTGAACCCAGCGCCCTCCGAGCGACAGAAAGTTGCCGCCCTCATCACCTGCCTCTCGGGGAAGGCCCTCGCTTGGGCCAACGCCATCTGGTCGGAGAGGGGGCCTATCCTGCGGGACTACGGGCGTTCGCTACGTACTTCCGGTCAGTGTTCGACCAGCGGCCCGAGGGAAAGGCGGCTGGCGAACGTCTTGCTCTCCTGAGGCAGGGGAAGAGGAGCGTGCAGGAGTTCGCGCTGGAGTTCAGGACTCTGGCCGCGGGAGCTGGGTGGAACGAACGGGCCTATATTGACATCTTTCGGGTACGGTTGAACCCGGACGTCCGTAGGGAGATGGCCTGTAGGGACGCTGGCCTCTCCTTCGAGGAGGTCGTCGAACTAGCCATCCAGATGGATAATCTCCTCACTACGCGCGGACGGTCCGGGCCCGTCCCCTTCGTTCCGTTCAGCTCAGCTGTCGCTCCCGAGCCTATGGAGGTGGGAGGCGCCGCGTCCAGGGGGACCGCGCGGCCTCGGGAGTGCACCTTTGTGGCAGGAAAGGGCACTCTGCCTCCCATTGCTACCAGCGGGTCTCAACACCCGGAGAAAGGGGGTCTGACACTCCTGTGGCAAGGAAGGTAAGAACACCCCACACTCCGTCCGGGTCCTCTGACAACCACACAACCATCACCGTATGTTTCCCCACTTTCCCTCTGTCTCCCCAGTGTAAGGCGCTCGTAGATTCAGGCGCAGCTGGGGATTTCATTGACAAGACCTATGCCAGTCAGTTACAGATTCCGGTGGTGCCGTTGGCCTGTGCCCGAACCATCACAGGTCTGGACAGTCGACCGCTGGGTTCGGGGATGGTGACGCAGGTGACGGTACCAGTAAGAATGATCACACAACACACACACTCTGAAATGATCTCGTTGCAAGTTATTGATTCACCTTCCTTCCCGTAGTGTTGGGCATGCCTTGGCTGTCTCGACACAACCCACAGTTTTCATGGCCTCAGAGGACCTTGACGGGATGGGCACGGGAGTGTCAGGGAAGGTGTATGGGTGTTTCCGTCGGTGCGACGACGGTGGAGAGTCCAGACAGTGTCTCCTCTGTGCGTATTCCCCCAGAGTATTCTGATCTGGCACACACATTTTCAAAGAAATTGGCCACTAAATTACCTCCTCATCGTCCGGGGGATTGCGCGATCGACCTGCAGGTAGGCTCTGTACCGCCACATAGTCACGTGTATCCTCTGTCTCAGGCAGAGACACAGGCGATGGAGACGTATGTGTCCGAGGCATTGAGTCAGGGGATAATCCGCCATTCCACTTCCTCAGCCTCCTCGAGTTTTTTCTTTGTGAAAAAGAAGGATGGTGGTTTGCGACCGTGCATTGATTATCGGGCGCTGAACAGCATCACAGTTCGTTATCGGTACCCTCTCCCACTGATTTCATCTGTGATCGAGTCAATGCACGGGGCCCGCTTTTTCACTAAGTTAGATCTCAGGAGCGCATACAATTTGGTGCGTATCCGAGAGGGAGATGAGTGGAAAACAGCATTCAGCACCACTTCAGGTCATTACGAATACCTGGTGATGCCATACGGGCTGATGAATGCGCCGTCGGTTTTCCAGTCCTTTGTGAACAACATCTTTCGTGACATGATCGGTCGCGGGGTGTTCGTGTACATCGATGACATCCTGGTGTACTCGGACGACCGGGCTGACCATGTTTCCCTGGTTCGCAGAGTACTGGAGCGACTGAGGGCGCATGACCTGTATGCCAAATTGGAAAAATGTCTGTTTTTTCAGCGAGCAGTCTCCTTTCTTGGGTTCCACATAACCACGGGGGGGGTGGAGATGGAGGTTGATCGCGTGGCGGCCGTGCGTAATTGGCCCGTTCCAACCACGGTTAAGGCGGTACAGAGGTTCATGGGATTCGCCAACTTCTATCGCCGGTTCATCAAGAATTTTGGCAGGGTAGCAGCTCCCATTACATCATTGTTGAAGGGGGGGCCGTCTCGTATTCGTTGGACGAACGAGACGGACTGCGCATTCAGTACGTTGAAAACGCTGTTCACATCTGCGCAGGTTTTGGCTCACCCTGATCCATCACATCCGTTTATAGTGGAGGTGGATGCATCGGAAGTTGGGATAGGTGCGGTACTGTCTCAGCGTTCGGGCACACCATCCAAAGTACGTCCCTGTGCGTTCTACTCGCGGAAGCTCAGTGCGGCGGAACAAAACTATGACGTAGGTGATAGGGAGCTGTTAGCGGTAGTCAGAGCTCTGACAGAGTGGAGACACTGGCTCGAGGGAGCGAAACACCCGTTTGTAGTCTGGACTGACCACCGTAACCTGGAGTACATACGGGCTGCGAGGAGGCTTAACCCTCGTCAGGCCAGGTGGGCGCTTTTTTTTACCCGGTTCGATTTCACCCTATCGTACATCCCGGGTACAAAAAACGTCAAGGCAGATGCGCTGTCCAGACTGTATGACACACATGAGAGGCAGGTGGATAACTCACCTATTCTTCCTGCTTCTTGTATAGTGGCGCCGGTGATGTGGGAGGTAGATGCGGACATCCAGCGTGCGTTGCGTGTGGAACCATCGCCTCCTCAGTGTCCGGAGGGGCGCGTTTACGTACCGCTGGATGTTCGCGACCGTCTCATCTGCTGGGCCCACACATCGGTGTCATCGGGCCACCCAGGTATTGGTCGGACGGTGCGTTGCCTTACCAATAAGTATTGGTGGCCTGGTTTGGCTAAGGATGTGAGGTTGTACGTGTCTTCGTGTTCCGTGTGTGCCCAGTGTAAGGCACCTAGACACCTTCCGGCAGGTAAGCTTCACCCTTTGCCCATTCCGCGGCGACCATGGTCTCATTTGAGTATTGATTTTGTGACTGACCTCCCTCTCTCTCAAGGTTATACTACGGTCCTGGTCGTCGTGGACCGGTTTTCAAAGGCCTGCCGCTTCCTGCCTCTGGGAGGTCTCCCTACGGCCCTGCAGACCGCCGAGGCCCTATTTACACACGTCTTCCGGCACTACGGGGTTCCGGAGGACATTGTGTCAGATCGAGGCCCCCAGTTCACTTCCAGTGTATGGAGGGCGTTCATGAAGCGCTTGGGGGTCTCGGTCAGTTTGACCTCCGGGTACCACCCCGAAGCTAATGGGCAGGTGGAAAGGGTTAACCAGGATCTGGGGAGGTTCCTAAGGTCTTATTGTCAGGACCGGCCGGGGGAGTGGGCGGAGTTTCTACCGTGGGCAGAGTATGCCCAGAACTCACTCCGTCACTCCTCCACTCAACTAACACCGTTTCAGTGTGTTCTAGGTTACCAGCCGGTCCTGGCACCGTGGCAGCAGAGCCAGCCTGACACCGGGGTACCGGCAGTGGATGAATGGTTCAGGCGGGCTGAGGTGACGTGGGACGCCACACACGTTCACCTTCAGCACGCTGGACAGCGCCAAAAGGCAGCCGCTGACCGGAGGCGCAGTGACGCGCCCGTTTACACCCCGGGGGATCGGGTCTGGCTCTCGACCCGGAACCTTCCCGTCCGCCTGCCCTGCCGGAAGTTGGGTCCGCGGTTTGTGGGGCCATTTAAAGTCCTGGGGAGAATCAACGAGGTGACTTATCGATTGCAGCTGCCACCTGACTATCGCATTAATCCCTCGTTTCATGTTTCTCTCCTCAGGCCGGTGGTGGCTGGTCCCCTCCAGCGATCTAGGGTGCTGGAGACCCCCCGCCCCCTGGACATCGAGGGGGCCCGGCGTACAGGGTGAACAACGTCATCGACTCCAGACGTCGGGCGGGGGTCGTCCAGTACCTGGTGGAGTGGGAGGGGTATGGCCCGGAGGAGCGATGTTGGGTGCCGGCGAGGGATATTCTGGACCCAGAACTACGACGGGAGTTCCATCGTCGGCGCCCTGATCGTCCAGCTCCTCGTCCTCCGGGTCGGCCCCGAGGTCGGGGTCGACGCGCTGCCGGAGCCGCGCGTCAGGTGGGGGATACTGTCATGACTCCTACGGGAGAAGCGGCAGCTCCACCTGCGGGCGGTATTCGGCGGTCGTCCTCCCGGCCTATTAGTCGTCACCGAAGCTCCTCCTCCCTGCACACCTTGTTCAGTCTCGTCATCACTCACCTGGTGTCCATTACCTCATTAGAGGTCTATATAAACTCCCTTTGTATTGGTTGTCTTTGTGTGGAATTGTTACATGTTACGTGTGATTATTGTGCAGCCCGAGTCTTGTTGTGAGCTCGGGCTCTTCGTTTATTATACCTCCGTGTGAGGAGTGGTTGTTTTATGCGCTGTGTCGCATCCTCTACTTTGCCTGTGTGGCGTGGAATAATACGACGGGTTCTTCCGTCCGGCATTAAACGACTCTAGAGTATATCCGTGGGTTGTCTGGCTCCATCCTTCCGCCACCTACATCTACGTGACAGTATATTTGTATAATACTTCAATACATGTAATTATGTGTCATACTAGTCCCCTAGTATACTTGTATAATACTCCAATACATATAATAATGTGTCATACTACATGACGGTAGAATGGGTTCGGAGGGAGTCGTGGCAAGTAGTTTGGTTAATACTTTAAATTGTAAAATACAATACCTTTAATTTATTGAAATAAATATATTTTTAGTTTGGAGTATTCTTTTTCAGAGCTTGCTTGCTCTTCAATACATGTTTTGACGTACTAGAGTGTGTTATTTAACTCCTAAATCCCATTCCTGCATGCTCCCTCGGGCAAATAGCATGTGAAATAAATCCCACTTACCTAGAAATCTGTCAAAAATGACACAAACCCGCTAAGAGGCTTCTAATGGCCAACTTGACATAATTAAGTCAACCATGCATTCTATGTTAAATTCTATGTTGTACAACAACAATCTTAGGAAAATGTTAGGCCATCTGTGGCAAAAGATTAGGCTAAACCAAACATGGTTTTGGCAGACAAACGGACAGACTATGATCCAAAATACACAAGCAAAGCTGCAACAGAATGCATCAAATAGTACAAATGGAGGGTCGGGTCAAAGGCCAGAGCTCAGTTCTGTCTAAATGTTAGGACTTGGAGCTAGCCGTGTATGCAAGATAGCCATTGAACCTGTTGAACTATTGCTGTAAAGATGAGTGGGGAAAAATTATATGAGTGGGATAAAATGTATCCAAATCGATGTAAGTGATGAATGACAAGAAACAGCATTTTCAGCAAAAGGGGGCAACATCTGCTGTTGAAACAATGGGTTTTATCTGTTTTATACATAATCTTTAATAACATTTCATGAATAAAGTATAATATTTCAGTGTCAAATGTGATTAAAATAGCTTACCTTTGCCTTTCAATAGTGTTGAAGTGTTGTCGGAAAATGTTAAACAAATCCAAAGAGGGTACTTTTTTACACACGACTGTAGTTTGGCTTCACCAGCCAATTTGTTTCCATTTTAAGATCCTCTCAGGAATGGCAGTCTCAGCTGCTCTTGTGTCCAGCTTGAAGTATATTATTACTTTATCCTGACTGAATGGCTACCAGCCATTTTTATATAATAATAATGATGACATAAGTGCTTAGTGGGATGGGTTGATGTTCAGTTTTACACGCTTTGGGTCCGGTTGGGAGAGCAGGTTGTTAAAGTAGCAGGTGTTTGGTAGCCTTTTACCATAGTAGTCATCCATCCACACAGTTTTTAATAACATCATGGAATCGTGGCTGCAAGGTCATTTATTTGTGATTGCTGAAACAGGATTACTGGAACTTACACACTTGATTTGCAATGTTTGATACTATGACTACTGTTACAATTGGTACTGCCCAATGGGTAAAGCCTGATGCTTCTCTTGCCAGTTATCTGGGTTTGATTTTCATGGGGCGGGGGGTGAGATTTCAGGGGGTTATATAAAATGTAGCAAGTTGTTTGTATTCAATACATTACGTGTTGTTACATGTTTTTTTACTACATCACAGATACCAGTTCTACTCCTTCTACTTCAAAACAGGTCCTTTGATTTGTCCTCTAAAAGCTCACGTGTTCCCATTTCTTTAGAAACCATTTTGCGCTGAGAAACTGATTGAGGTCCTTCCACATTGCTTTGAAGTTAGTGAAAAGTCTGCCTTTCTCTGACCTTTACGGGAGAGGGATGTGAATGGGCAGAATGGCATGAAGACAGGGTAAAATTGGTTTGATGACAGTGTGCCATTTGAAAGAGTATTATCCTCTGCATTGCGAGGCTCCGAATAGCTTTCAGTGTCCTCGGTGCACTCAGATGTAGTAGATTATAATCAGCTTCCTGCCTTGGTCACTGCATGATACTCACTATGGGAGCTGTGGGACCTGGACATACAGAAGAACCGCAGTGGCTGACACTGAGGAACCCGTAATGGTACAGAAAAAAGCTAATAACGCAGGACATCAAAAACTGACAGCAGACTATGACAGTTAGTTAGAGCCCAAATATGCTGCAGGACACCACAATTCGCTAGGGCTCAAAAATAAAAAGCTTTTAAAATAAATATTTTGTTTTTTTCTGAGCCTAAGTGGATAAAAAGGGTATCTTTGAAACAGGCATAACAGTTATCAATGTGCGGGAAAAGACAACTGTAGCGTGTGACAGTCTTTTCGCAGAGTTAAAATACTATTTTCTCTATGCCTCATGTGGTTTTATTACACAAGATCACATCTGAAAAATAAAAACAACTGCATAGAGCTTGCTTAGGTGAAAAGAGACAATTCAAAATAGCAACTACTGGAAAAAGTAGGCTCTAAAAGGTTCACTCTAAATGTCACCAAATGCTCTTTTTCTGCTCAGTTCACAATCAGCCGTTGCTCTACACATTACTGGCCTATTTCCATCCGTGATTTCAGTTCCCCGTAACTTTGCATTAGTGTTAATTTGCTAGCGGTTTATTGTGGGATCTCACAACCAAATGGTGTTTATCTAACGCTCTGATACAGCACCAGCTTTTCCATTTTACTGTCCTCTAATCGTCCGCGTGTGGGAAAACAGACTGGCCATAAACTCTTTCTGAAGGCAAACATCTCTCTTTATAAAGTTTGATGTTAAAATAAGTATATTGAACATTTTATACCCCGTTCAAAGAAGATCCGAAACAGAGTGTGCTTCCCCATAAGTTAATACAAATATCACAGACATGCCGCCGGTCTGTTAAAAAACAGAAGCTTTGTGTGTCAGTAACAACCCTGTTTCTAGATCAGCACGGTGTCATGCAGTGATGGGAGTGAGGAAGGTAGCTGATCTGGGACCAGAAAAATCCATTATGTTTTGGTGGAAAACACCTTCTAATCAGAGGCTACTAAGAACCCGAAAAACGACTTGAATGCCACAAACTAGCAGGTAAAACAGAAAAGTATTTTGGCTCAAAAGGTGCGGCGTTTTTATGGCCATTGTGTTAACATAAACCTGGTCAGTCAGCAGCAAACCACATTCTCGATCTGCATAGGCTGTTTTGCTGTCTTGTCATTCCATGAAAATGGTCAGAGTCAGCTAATCTGGCACCATTAAAATATAAAAGCAGCTGACTGAGAACATTGCAAAGACAAGACAAGGTTTACAGGCTATGTTGAATAAAATTGAGACTTTTGCAAAACATGAGACAATAATATTTTAGAACTGAGCATAAGGCTTGGTTTGACCCATTAATCAGAGTCCATTCTTAACTCCTCTATCAATCTCTGGTTTGGGTCTATGTCGGCCCATTGAAGATGTCAAACATAAAAACATCAACAACTGCACCAACAACACCACCACTCATAAACAAATAAAGACCTTCCCCAACCAGAAGCCTTGGATGAACAATGATGTCAGACTGCTGACGCCATGTGATGCTGCTTTCAGATCCCGTGATAAGAAGGCCTAAAGCTCATCCATGGTCAAATTGAAAAGGGGCATCAAGACGGTCAAACACGCCCATAAACTAAGGACCGAGGAGCATTTCTACAAAAACTCTGACCCTTGACGCATGTGGCAGGGCATTCAAGCCCTCACTGACTACTGACAAAAGCACCCCACTCCCTCAGCCACTGATGCCTCCATTACGAACCAGCTGAACAACTTCGATGCCCGCTTCGACAACAAAGACCCCTACAGGCTGTCCTTTGCAGAGGTGTCTTCTGCACTCAGCAGGGTGAACGCACGCAAAGCGGCTGGTCCTGACGGTGTCCCCAGCAGGGGCGGAGCTAGGGGGTGGCCATGGCCACCATGGAAATAATCGCGATCTATTTTAAATAATAATGATAGTTTCTTAGATTTTGATCAAAATGACCTCGATCGATCATGGCAAAACGATTACGTTAGGACTGCGAAACTATTGAAACTATCGTTTCCGTAGCGCGGGTTTCTTTCCAGCATTTGTAAAAAGTCGAGGACTGAGAAAGACGAGGTGTGAAGCTTCGCTCTTGCGCCTGGTTCAACTCGTGTCTGAGCACAGAAACACGTCTTTTCAGGGGAGTTATTAAAGTCAGATAAATTATTCAGATTTGTCTGAAGTGTTATCATTGTCCTGTGTAACAAACAGGTAACGTAGGGAGCAGTTAACTTAGCTAGCTTCATATTAGCTGACTCGGATGCTCAAAACTATGTTTATTTTATCTCTGAATATATAAATGTATGTTTTAATCATGAAACATTTAATGTGATACAACATACCAATATAATTACTAGCTTCTAAGTCGATTTTATATACAATAATGTTACTTTTCTATGTAAACACGCTAACGTTAGATGGATGTGAACAACCGTTGCGCTCGCATCATATTTGCTTTGTCACACGTATGACGCAGGGTTCTAGATAAAGATAAAGTCAAGATAAAATGCGGTACCTGTAATGTTCTGCCTTCTGTTATTCAAGAAGTCACACATAAACATTTGTGCTGCTAGCTTGTATGAGTTAGCAGTTTTATTTATTTATAGAACTTGACTCATGGTCTGTACACACGTTGTGTATTCTTCTTCTTCTGATTCCTACACCTAGCATCACAGTGTAGGGAAACGGCTATTCTGCCACCTTGTGGTGACTCCATAGAATGCCTATCATTACAGCACCTACAACAAAAACTCAAATTTTTGCTCAATAATAATCCTACTTTTTTCAAACATGTTATTGTTGTTATGTTTTGATTTGTATTTATGTCAGTCAGTCAGTGAAATGTGTGGAAAATGAAGAGAACGGCAGCAGATATGGCATCCTTCTTCAGGAAGAGTAGCAAGAAGCAGCCAAATGACTCTAAGACACAGGAGAATAATGGGCGGGATGAAAGAGAGAAAGAACAGACTGACCCAGAGAGGGAGGGAGAAGAATTTCAAGAGAAATGTTAGGTATACCTCCACTCACACACTTGACTACTTAACTGGTATATGTTTAAATACAAATGATATAGAAATCAATCATCTTAAACTGTTTAAAGCGTATGAAAACAAACTGAGACTGTTTTTTAGCACTTTCTCAGACAGTTCAGGAGACAGACTTTGAGAATGAAGAGGAGCCAACTAACCACACTGACCCAATAGGACCTCCAGGGAAACTACCTCTCACACATACTTTGATTAGAAGCGTGAAAGTATATACTCATTTAATTTCAAACATTTTATCTCCAAGGGGCAATTCACAAAGCCACGTAGAGTCACGCAAACAATATAAGCTACTTAAAGACATAAATAACACAATGTGCACGCCACAGAATACATATTAATTATAATCCGCTAAGTGGATACCTGAAAAAACAACTAGTCGTTATTTATTCTTACATATGGTATGGACTAGTTGTTTTTCAGGTATCCACTTGTAGTGGATTATAAATAATATGTATTCTGTGGCGTGCACATTGTGTTATTTATTAATGTATGATGTTTTTAAGTAGCTTATACTGTCAGCTTATTTGAGGGGTGTTGCATCCCAACTCACTCCAGGGTCGCTACAACAATGACAAACCCTGGTTCACAGCTGATCTCAGACTTCTGCAGGCGATCAAGGCTTTCAGAAGGGGCGACAGGGACCTACTCATAGAGGCATAAAGTAGAACTTTTCAAAGGCAGTGAAGGTGGCTAAAGGCCTGTATGGGGAGAAACGTAAACAACAATTCGCAGTGAAGCTGCTTTGGTCTGGAGTGGGATTAAACAGATAACAAATTCAAATCAGGCCATCGACGATCTGCAAGTTGCTAACAAGCTGAACCAGTTTAACTGCAGATTTGATAGACAAATGAGCTGTCCTGACTGCACACCCCCGTCAGCTGTGTCCTGCCACCTGCTACCACCACCGAATCCTGTTCACCAGGGTTCACGGGCTAAATGATTACAGACCAGTTGCCCTGACCTCTGTAGTTATGTTCTTTGAGCGCCTGGTGCCGTCACACCTCAAAATCATAACAGATTTATTACTAGACCCACTGCTGTTTCCCTACAGATCCAACAGTTCTGTGGACGACACAATAAACTTGGCTCTCCACTTCATTCTCCAGCATCTTGACTCCCCTGGAACCTACGCCAAAATCCAGTTTGTGGACTTCAGCTCTGCTTTCAACACCATAATCCCAGCCCTGCTCCAGGATAAGATCTCCACCATGGGAGTGACCGTGTCCACTTGTAAATGGATCACATACTTTCTCTCCAACAGGAGGCAGCAGGTGAGGTTGGAGAAACACCTGTCGGACCCTCTGACCATCAGCACTGGCTCCTCTCAGGGTTTCGTCCTGTCCCCTCTTCTCTTCTCTCTGTACACCAACAACTGCACCTCCAGTCACCACTCTGTCAAACTACTGAAGTTCTCAGATGACACCACCCTTATTAGTCTAATCTCTGATGGGGACGAGACCACCTACAGGGGGGAAATTGACCGGTCCTGGTGCAGTCTCAAGAGCTCAATGCTCTAAAGAATGGGGAGATGAGAGTGCACTTTAGGAGAAGCCCGACTGACCGTTGTCCTGGGGTGCTCCCCTGTCAACTTAGTGGATTTCTTTTGCTTCCTGGGCAACACCATCGCCAGGACCTCAAGTGGGAGCAGAACATCACCTCTCTCACTAAGAAAGCACAACAAAGATTGTATTGCCTGCGGCAGCTCTAAAAGCACAAGCTACCTAAGATGTACTACTTCCATGATGATTAATGCCTACACAGCCATCATCGAGTCCATCCTGACCTCCTCTATCACCTTCTGGTACGCTGCAGCCATCCGGATAACGGACTATTTCCCCTCTGGCAGACGGCTGAGGTCTATCAAGACCAAAACATCACAAGAACAGCTTCATCCCCACGGCGGTGAATCTAAGAAACATGCCTCTTGCCCTAGTTTGCCCCTATCCCCTCCAGCCATTATTACCCACTCTGGACACTATCAGCTCTGATAGGATAGCCCTAGTCTGTCATTTAAATTATATCTGAAGCTTTGTAGCCATTAGCGAAGCCCATGTGAATACAGTTTGTGTTGAATTGTAGGACATATCAGCCTTGCAAGTGAGTGGAGTTGTTCTCTTAGCCCCTCAAGGTAAATCAAAGCCCAAGGGGGCAGCTTATGATGGCAATCAAAACTACATCCAGTTTCTTTAGGGATTCCTGGGAATGTGGCAAGAGGGCTAGTATCTACTTTTCATTTTACAGTGCTGCTTCTGTTTTCCAGGTGTCTGCCCAAGAGAGTGAATGCAGTTCATAGGCCTAGTGCAGACCTTTAAATGTAACAACTGCGTTAAAAGCCCATTAATAATAGTGTTTGAGCTAGGTTGATCGAGAATATGGACGCGTTAATAATAAAAGCCCATTAATAATAGTGTTTGAGCTAGGTTGATCGAGAAAATAGATGCGTTAATAATAAAAAACAATTAATAATAGTGTTTGAGCTAGGTTGATCGAGAAAGTAGATGCGTTAATAATAAAAGCCTATTAATAATAGTGTTTGAGCTAGGTCGATGGAGAAAATAGATGCGTTAATAAAAAAAAGCCCATTAATAATAGTGTTTGAGCTAGGTTGATGGAGAAAATAGATGCGTTAATAATTAAAGCCCATTAATAATAGTAATTGAGCTAGGTTGATCGAGAATATGGACGCATTAATAATAAAAGCCCATTAATAATAGTGTTTGAGCTAGGTTGATAGTGAATATGGATACCGGCCGCTTGGCCAGCACTGCTTTTTATGCCCGATTTTTTTGTGAATGTTTGTATAGTTTTTCAACTGGCGGTTTCTTTTCTCCAAATTATGAACTTGAAACCAATTGTGGGTGATAAACTACGTATTTCATTCAGAGGCACAAGCCATCTGCATACCAAGGATGGCTAAGGGTAATTGTTCTTAAATACAACTGATGGGAAGATAAAGATTAAGCATAGCCCAGCTGCAAGCTTGTCCATGTTACAGAGATGAAAATATTTAGTTAGGATCCAACGATGCTCCAACTACATTGAGTCACTGGACTGTGAAGTATATTTTATACCATCAGAATACGGGTGAAGATAACCTTGGATAATAGTGTGGAAAATCAATCTTGATTGGATCCTTAATTATTCATTAAGTTATTTGAAGTTCTCTTCAAACTTGAATGTATGATTAAAAGCATTTTCTGTGTTAATAGACGTGTCTCTGTTAGTCCACATCTTTGATAGTGAATGGACTGGGCCCAATTTGCTCTTTGTGTCTCTTCTGTTGCTTATCTTTGGGTTAGATTGGACGTAGAACTCTGGTTGCATACTTTAGGAAATTATTATTAAATCATTCTCTAATTATATCAGCAGATTTTGACATGGTTGGCACGATAAAAAAAGAATAAACTATAACTTTATGGTGAAATTGTCTAAAGAAATGAGTGTGCATTGAGTTTATCAACTGCAATAAGAGCACAGAGGGCAACCCAATTCACACAGGGCCAAGTGTAGGAGTATTCAAATATTACTCTGATGTATACTCTCATTTTCTTTTTATATTATCAATAATTACACCCACTGGGTTGCCACAGTCTAAATAAGTCCTTTGATTCTGCCGCAATGAAAGAATGGATTGTAACTGGTTTCGAGGTCCAGATTTGAATTCCACCTGACGTGTATGCTGGGTTTAATTAGTGGACATCCATAAGCAGCAGAGGTGTTATCCATAGGTCACTTAAAACAAAATAATCACAAAATGATTCAATCAAGTACAGGGTAAAAGCAAAAACCTACAGAAACTTGGCCCTCCATGGAACCACTTTAGAGGTCAGTGTTACCATAACTGCTTAGTTTAGTTTGATGCACAGTGATTTAATTGTGAAGCTTAAATTGGCATCCATGATGTAAAGCATTCTCAATTACTCATTAGCATGCAGCTAGCTGTTCAAATACCTTTTTCTGATTGGCAATGACTGCATATGCTGTGGGCTTTATAACCTGATTTATGGTTGTATCTTGATATACAGGACATTAAATCATCATGCAATACAAATACTGCTGGTTTTGGCAACAAAAGACAAAAACCTGAACCAACAATAAAGTAACCAAATGTTATAGGTAACGTTTTAAATGCAGGTCCATGGAGAAAGGACTCATCTAGTTCTAAAGACTCGGACAGGTTCTCGGACAGGTTCTAAACACCTGAAAAGGTTCAGAAGTCCTGTTGAATAAAATGTACAGAGTTAATGCAGACATGTAATGTTTTAAATGTACTTGATGCCAGTAAACAGGTTGCTATGAATATGAAATGCATGTATTTTATTATGTTATTATTATTTTCCTTCGTAAAGCACATTGAATTGCTTCTATGTATGAATTGTGCTATATAAATAAACTTGCTTGCTTGCATCTAACTAGCGCCAAGGCCTGAGTTGACATGGAACCATTAGACACCTCCGCGGAGGCAAGCAGAATCCATGAGCTGGCACAGGGTTGTAAATCCCTGCCATGCAATACAACTGCGTCAATGCGGCCAGGTGTTCGGTTAGCAGTAGCTGTGGAATTTGTTCACGCCCAGTGTGTGTTCGCTGAAATAACAAGTCGGATGTATAGGTGAGGCAAGGTGTCCCACACCCGCACCTGCTGTGAAGTTTTTGCAAAAAGACAAGCCCATAAACACAATATAATGTGCATTGGTTAAAAAAGTAATGGGGTAAAGCTTGAGCAAATAAAATTGTAAACCGGATGTCATTTATAAATAGAGAACTGCTGCAATATTGTTTTTGGGGCTTTAATCAGTATTTGTTCATTTTATTAGGGGAGCGGCTTAATTTGTTTTCATACAAAAGGGTCACGTGACATATTTTTTTATTTTGGGGAAAGGGGTGTATTTCTGTTTTATGACACCCCAAGTTGGACAAGTTTCCAATTTCAGCCAGGCATAACCTCTCAATATCTGATTGAAAGCATCTATAATGTTTGCAGGGGGACACATATAAGACTGTACGCGTCTGCATTTTTATTTTCTTGGCAACAGAGATGTCTTCTCTCCCAGAGGCCTTGAAATTCTCATAACCATAAACACATATAGTGATCTGTTGCTCTGAGGGGCTACCACTGTATCCTACTATAGCTTTTCCCTGCATACTTATTAAAGCACTGGCTTTCATGACCACAATGTGGTGGTGTGATATTTGATATTTGATATATATTAACAGCATATTGTATCAACCTGATCTTGTCTATAACCTGAACGTATGCCGAAATCATGGCAACAGAATACCACCATGGCTTGACATTTAAATAATGCCATGTTTTAAATGTCTTTCAAACTCAGCAACAGTACATTTTTGTTTAGTTATGGTTAGTTTAAGAATCGTATAATAGGAATAGACTAAACCTAGACAAAGGGCAGAAAAATAGAACCCTGCACAGGGATTGCACCCGATGGCAAGTAATTATTTATTGTGGATGCTTTAACCTCTGCTGCATATGCAGCTAAACGTACAGGTACATTTGGATGTTTACATACACCTTAGCCAAATACATTAGAGCTCAGTTTTTCACAATTCCTGAAATTTAATCCTATTTTATATTCCCTGTCTTCGGTCAGTTAGAATCAACGTTTAATTTAAGAATGTAAAATGTCAGAAAAATTGCAATTAGAATGATTATTTGCTGCTTCTATTTCTTTCTTTACTTTCTCAGTGGTTCAGAAGTTTACATACACATTAGTCGAAATAGTAACATTAATAATAGTAGTAATTAGCCTAACTTGTGTCAAATGTTTGCACCAAAGCTTTAACTTATGGACAATGTCTTAGGATTTTGCTTAAATATATCCACATAACTTTCCTTCATTATGATCCGATCTATTTTGGGAAGTGCACCAGTCGCATGCATGTTCTATTTTTTTAATCAGACCAGTGGACATTTTCCCAAAAAGTATGATTTCTGTCCCCATGTTCGGATGCAAACTGTAGTCTGGCTTTTTATACTTCTATACTTGTGTACTATCGTTTCTTCAGATGAGCGTGGTACCTTTGAGCATTTGAGAATTGCTCCCTAGGACGAACCAGACTTGTGGCGGTCTACAATGATTTTTCTGAGGTGTTGGCTGATTTATTCTGATTTTCCCATGATGTCAAGCAAAGAGAAAGTGAGTTTGAAGGTATGTCTTGAAATACATCCACAGGTACACCTGCAATTGACTTAAATTATTTTCAGGATTTTTTCAAACTGTTTTACAACACAGCCAACTTAATGTATGGGAAATGTTGTACCCACTGGAATTGTGATATAGTGAATTTTCTAAGACTATGTCTGTAAACAATGCACAAAATAAATGTCTTAACTGACTGGCCAAAACTATAACATTAAATCTGTGGAGTGGTTGTAAAATTGTATTTGAAATGCAAACTCTATATGACATTCAAAACATGTAGTGTTCTTTTGTCTCTCTGCTAAATTTGCATATAATATGAACTACGTTTAATTTACGCATGTATAATTTCAGGTGTCATTACATGTGTTTGTTTTTCAATCTTATCTCAATTTATTACTATTATTAGGGATTAAAAAATGTGCTTTTTTACCTGTCATATATATATATATATATAGTCATAATGTTACATTTGTCCTTTTTTAATAAAATATTTAGACAGGCATTTTTTGTGATGTTTTGTCAACCCTGAAATGCCCCTGTTATATTATCAGTATGTACCACAAGACACTTGACTTTTAGAAAGTGATATTAACTGTCTCCTTGGAACTGCATGGCCTGAAGGCAAGTAACTGTTTCCATCTATTCAGGTTCTTTTATGTTTGATAAAGACAAGCTTTACATGTCAACCCTGTTAACGTGAGTTCAGATTTAGTCAATCAATTTAGTCGAAAACTTCAAATACAAAAATCCTGTCATCAGTGCTGACAGTGCAGTCTCAGTAGGTTCATCTGATGGCTAGAAATTGCTAACTGAGGCCGGAATCGTCAAACCCGTTACCATCAACCCTGTTCACTTTTAAATGGAAAACATTATACACCGCAGTTAGTGTGCACTTTCAGGTACCACATAATTTATGCACTTTAAGTTATAAAATTAGGACAAATTATTCATGCTGAGGTACAATGATGATCTCTACCACGGTATCATTTTGGCCATCAAAGAGGAGTACTGGTTCAATGCATGGAACTTGATGTGGTACCGGTTGTATGACATTATCAGATTACTCCCTGATGTCTGGCCTATTGCTAATCATTAGACGGAAATTCAAAGAGCGATATGGGCAAAACGTGTTGGGTCAAATACAAGTCTGAGTAAGTCTGGGTAGACCAATGGCACAAAGATATCTAGTTTTCTTGAACTAAAGGTTTCTAGTGTACTTGTTCACACTATTTTGTCTGGTATACAGTGTTTAATTGGTTTAACATTGTAATATATTAATGTTTGTGGTTATTTTTTTTATATTACCTTGTACATACAGAACGGTGACAAAATAAAGGAAACCCCTAAAAAAAATGAAAGGAGGAATGTCAAGTCCTCCTCTCGTTCACGTTCCAAAGGACACAAGGACAACTGAAATTTCCAACTTCAATCACTTTTATTTTCCTTTTGGATTTTTTCAGTTGATTGATCTCTTGAGCAGTTTAGTCAGCACCTTAACCAGCAAATTAGCCAGACAATTAGCTGCACATTAGCCAGAAAATTAGGTTGTAAACCTTTAAACAGAAACATAAGTTACAACATTTTAACAATTGTTACTATTTCTAACTCAAAATAGAATATTATTTAAGCACAAACCCATTTAAAACCCCATGGAAGTAAATAAACTATTTCACCGACCATTGGCGTCTTTGGAGTGAATCTTTCAGTGAACTTGGAGGTCTTCTCTCTGGAGTTTGTTTGTCTTAAATGACTGAGAACCTCCAAGTCTTTTCAGGTGCTCCAAATCAGTGACCATCCCGGTCACGTGACAAGCAGCCAGTTTGCTCCTGCTGGTGCACTCTGGGAAGTGTAGTTTTTTGAGACGTTTCTGTGATTCAGCTCAACAAGGAACATAATAAATGCAGATGCTACTATACAAGTGTACAGCAATAATGCAATTAAGCAATACTTAACACCCTGACATGCACAGTGGCATGTATTCATATTTTGCGCAGGCCCAGATAACCTCAGTTTTGGATCAAGATGGTAAAACGGTTCATAATTGCGTCCCTTCCGCGATGAAAATGCCCCCATCCACAGGGAACATAAGATCGATGAATGCTTTGATGAGAATATAGAAGATGTGAGTCATATTCTACAGCCTTCGTAGTCACCAGATCTCAAATCAATTAAACACACATGGAAGATAGTGTTCACCTCCAACATCATCAAAACACCAAATAAGGTATTGTGTTCCATCCTTTTAGTGGATTTCCAGAGACTTCCAGAGACCCGTAGAATCTATGTCAAGGTGCAAGGAGCCCAGGGCTTTTGGTTAGGAAAAGTCTTAACATTTACCCTGAGGACAACATAATCAATCCACTTATGATTAGAGATATTCAGATAGAGATATTCAGATAGAGATATTCAGAGATCAGCCATAACATTATGCTGTTTAGTCCTGTAAGGTGGGGCCTCCCTGGATTGGATTTGTTTGTCCAACACATCCCACAGATGCTCGATTGGATTGAGATCTGGGAAATGTTTTAACTCATCATGGTGTTCCTCAAACCATTTATGAACCATTATTGCTTTGTGGCAGGTTCCATCATCCTGCTGAAATAGGCCAGAGCCATCAGGGAAAACAGTTTTCATGAAAACGTGGGCACGACCCAAGGATTCCTAGCAGAACATTCCCCAAAGTATCACACGACATCTTCCCATAGTGCATCCTGGTGCCTTGTGTTCTCCAAGTAAGCGACTCACACACACCCGGCCACCATGTTACGTAAAAGAAAACGAGATGTGCCTTGGCTGCCAATGACCCTGTCGCCGGTTCACCGCTTTTCCTTCGTTTTAAAACACTCCACTGAAGCTGCAGTTTTGGACAGGTGCCATGATATCAAGATTATCACTTCACTTCACCTGTCAGTGGTCATAATGTTATTGATCTGCAAATTAATATTATCAGTGTTAGTCACCTGCTTACCAAATACCACATTGGCTTCGTGCCACTGACCTTTTGTAGACTTGTACAGACACTTAGCTAGAGTGACTTTATTGCAATAATCTTAAAATAGCTTGATGAGAAAAGAAGAAGACTCCTCACATATTAAGCCAGCAAAAAGTTTGAGCCAAATAATATATATAATGCAGTGGTAATGTTAATATCCAGTTGTTTAACTGTGAAACCTTGCAGACCTTAATCATATAATAATGAGGATAAGCCAAGAGAGCGGCATCTCAAAGCCTGGCGTTTTGGTGCGAGATCACGCCAGGCTTCCTCACTTCTGCTGACCCTAGTAAAAGCCTGCCTCCAATATATGATTAGGCAGGTGTTAATTCACTCACTCCTCATCAGTCATTACTCAGGCCCAAGCCAAGTGAAATGTGGCATGCTTAACCAGCAACACTCTGCTTCGGCTGATGCCGTTGAGTTGTGCGGCTGGTTGGTGGCCTTCATGCTGGCTCACTTAGCTGATCGATAGCTAATTCCCTTACATAATCAAGGGGCCCCGGCACAGGGAAAGCAGTGGAAGGTGTGATAATTGATTACTTTTGCACTACATATTCCCCAGTGAGTTCTGACAGTGCTATGCCCCCTCATTTTTCATTGAGCTGTTGAGCAGAGGCACAGAGATGGGCTCCTTGCAACACATCACGTTTAGTTAGAGAATGATATAACGATATCATGGACGTTTTCAGGACAATTAAGTGCTGTTATGGTTGTGTAACTTTTAATACTAGATAGCTACAGAATTTACTATAGGTGTCGGTCCAACAGATTTAATGACGCATCTCATGGGGTCATCAAACTATTTTAGAGTTGCTAGCTTTTGCTAATAAAATCCATCGCCATAACCCACAGTCAGTCTAGGCCTATTTCTCGAAATGGTGATAAAATACGACTGTCCCCGCGACAAGGCCTCAGGTGTTGTCTCCTGATGAGGAACGGCCGAGACACCATCAAAAGGCAAAGTGACTCCAGCTGTTGTGCTGAGAGGGCAATGTCAGATGTGAGAAACAGAGGCAAGATTTTGCATGCCTTGCACATCTTAGGCTGACGGAGCTTAAAAAGGAAATGAGAACTCCCACAACGAGAGCAGCGTGAATTAGAGTGTACACTTTCCCCCACAGAAAAGGGCCATAAACATTACTGGCCTGTCTCAAAACATTACTAGCATCAAATGCATCCACAAGCCTCATTCAAACTCAGTTTCTCAACTGTATTCCAAGCGCGTTGGAGAACGTCCAATGTCCCTTCCCGTCTGACCTCTTCCTGTTTTTTGCGTGTGACGGGATTGGCAGGTGATTGAGATTTCAGACACAGCTTTAGACTAAATGCAGTTACTAGTTTGTTTGCTTATCAATTATGTGGGCATTTAAATTATTTCCAGTAATCAGGATGGCATTTCATTGGTTTCTGATTATGCTGCTATGCAGTGAACAGGGCTAAGAATTCTGACTGTGAAACATGGTCTCCTCCAGATTTTGAATTGGCCTGCAGGATATTATGTTATATGAGTTTCAATATTCAATGCCACTATGTTTCTTTCAGATGTTTTTCTACTGGGAATATTCTCCTCTCTCCTGCTTTTTAATAAGTGTATCCACAAATAAATTAATCAGACGGACTTGGAGTAAAAACTGCTTGTGAAAACAGGTACGATCAGAATCGCCACTAGTCCATATAGGGTAGGAGGTAAAGTGGGAATATTACTCAATAACATCTTACTTTATCCCTACAGTACATCTAAAAATAACTAAAAAGTCTAGATGCATTGTAGTGGGGGTGAAGGGTGTCAAGTTTAGTGGGTCATTTGTGTGCGGAAGCCCATCACTGATGGGCGGCAGTGGCTCAGTGGGTTGAGTTGATTGTCTATCAATCGGAAGGTTGGTGGTTCGATCCCCGGTTCCTTCTGGGAAATTGTCGAGGTGTCCATGAGCAAGACACCTAACCCCAGCTGCTCCTGTCGAGCCTGCAGTCACCTTGCATGGTAGACGCGGTCTTCAGTGTATGAATGAATTAGTGAATGAATGGGTGAATGTGAGGCAGGATCTGTAAAGCGCTTTGGATAAAAGCGCTATATAAAAGCGCAGCATTTACCATTTATATCATATAATATGAAATATGATATGAAAAGTAGGCTATATTATGTAAAACACACATTTTAATATGTTTTAATATACTGTGTGTTTTTAGACATAAAATGTATTAACATCCCCAAAATAAGTGAACAGAAACATGCATCATGTATGTTTGAAATGTGATTATTTCATACTTTTTTCGATGTTTGGGCTATGAGTAAATGAGTAAATAAGGCATGCATGGCTTTTCTTGACAACTGCCAAGGTTGTCTTATAAGCAAACAGAATTAAAAATGCTGACCTCATCAATGACTGTGTTTTTGTTTTCCTGTGACGTGTGCTGTCTGGTCTGCAACTACCCGGGGATGTCAAACACCTACAGGGCAAGCAGCGGGTAGGCACCTTTCAGACAAAAAAATAATGAAATAGCAGTACTTTAGTTTACTAATGCTATAGCGCCCCCTATTGAGAAGTAGCTGGTGTACACTGGTATTTTAATTTTTTTTAAGGAACTGAACAGGTTGTTAGAGGCTGTTGGGGGTGGAGTGAGGAAAGTGGCTTCCTGAACACCCTCTGTGAGAGCAGCTGCACCTCACCATGTACTGCCACAGAGCCTGTTTAATCGTTTGTCTCTACCAGGACGGATGTAATTGAAGTTAGATGGATGTGGAAGTGTTTTTTTTTTTCCCGCTTGATCACAACAATTAATTTTGTTCACACCCATCTAGATCATGCCTTTAGACCCAATAGAGAATTTGCTTGATAGTAAGTATAGCTAAAAAGGCTACAACACTGAACTATTTGGATGAACAAAAACTATGGATGTGTGTACTTTAATGAGATAAGACATTTATTGGTTTAACTATACAGCCTTTATTCTAACTATTACCCCAGCAAACAGAGGATGTCCCAAGAACATCCAGGGAACCATGTCCCAACCTCTGGGTTGTCGTTTCAGCGTTACAACAAATATTTGGTTTGCGGATTAAACAATGACCAACTAGACTTTTTATTTTACTGGTATTTTCTCTTTAGAAGGAAAAGTATAAAAGATAAAGATAAATTATTACAATTCTGAAAGGGTTTTACAGAGGTAAGCGGCAAAAATTGACGGGCCATAATAAATGTGTTGTCTGTTGTAAATTTACTTATAAAGCTCTTTCTGATTCTGACTCAGAAAAATAAGCTAGCCAGACAAAACAACCCAGAAGATAATCCTCACACCAACTGTTGTAATTACATCAGTAAGTAACACTAAGCTTAAGCCCTTTGCAATTTTATGGCATTTAATCCATGGCACAACCCAAGCCCAAAACGTTTAACCCTTATCCTGCCCGGGCCGTAAGCCAATGCCCAAAACGTTTTCACATGTTTTAGAAAAAACAACAAAGAGAATCTGGTGAAAGACCATGCATCTAAAACAGTCAAAGTTCTCACATTCTCTGTGCATTCTATATTCACCATTAATTGTAGTACCCAAACATGCCAAGATAACTAAATGATTATTAGAGCTGACTTTGTTCATTATGATGTGCTTTGAAATACTGGTCAAAGTACATCACCACCACACGTACATCATATGAGCCACACAGAGACATTGATGATGTCATTATGACCACACTGCACAACCACTGTATTCCACCTGCACAAGAGAAACCTAAGTGAGAATGAAACCTAGCGACAAAAGCTCTGCTTCCAACTCCATAGTGCCATTAAAGCATAACAGGTACAGGGCAACTACACCCTTCACTTTTTGACATGCTGACCCCAGGTGGTGAGGTTAGTTAATATTACATTTAGTGTGAATGCCATCCAAGGGTGCATCATGTACTATTCATTCACTTGTAACTATTTACTGAGACAGAGATAACACAATGTCAGAGACATATTTCTATTGTGGTTCCTAAATATTTGTATATTTGTATAAATATTTAGGGACCACAAAACAATAATGAACTGAATGTACAAAATGTGTTCACTGTTCACCTAGGCAGAAGCTGGTCCAAACTATATGAATCAACCCTCTATCTCAACTCCATAAGTCCATGACGTTGGTCACCTGCAACTGAGCGGAGGACTTGTCTAAAATGTACCCCTTCTGTAGACTCCTTGGAAAAGCACTCCTCAAGAGTTGAAAATCACCCATCTGGGTTGATGCCATTCTCCATCACTGCACTATAAGATCCCAGCAGATAAATGAAATCGAATTGCATCAATTAATTGAGAGATTAGATCACTTTAGATAATGAACAACCATCTCCACGCCTCTTCCATTTAATATTTATTTGAAATAAAAACAATTGGTAATTGCTTTTGCAAACCAATTGGTTCGAATATCGTGCAACGCTGTGGATCCGTATACAGTATATAATTAATATATAATTAATAAACGAACATGCAAAAACACTTTAATAAAAAACAATACATAATTTAAATGCTGATGTAACCAGTTTAAAAATATATTTACATAATTTCATTTGATTTAGTTCCTTGAAGAAAACCAGATCCAGCACTAATCTGTGGGGAAAACTGAAGATTACATTTTACAGACACTCCCCAACGAATCCGACAGGGCTTGAGAAGATCAGCGAGGGAGATTGCGAAAAACTGCCAAAACCCAAGTGTTCAAATATAGAGGCAAACCCAAGAAGACTTAAAATTATTATGGCTAACTGGCACTTCTTAACTAAAATGACTGAATGCTTAATAGTAAATTAGAATGACAAAGGTTTTTGTTACTATTTTTTGGTATTTTGCATTTATTCAGTTTCATATGTAGATAAATGGCAAAACATTGTAATCGATTATAAATTATGTAACACTACCCAATGTGGAAACAGTGAAAGAGTCTGAATACTTACAATACAAATACACTGTATGTACCTAGGCTTTGTATATGGAATGCTGAGTGGAATATCTCCAAACCTATGTGTCAACTGTATTGTATGCCTGTATAATTTCCAAGGACCAAAATAAGCCTATTCCCGGAAAAAAGGAAAACAAGCTAAATGGAGAATCTCCAATGAAAGTGCATTTTATTCCAAGAACAGGTGTAACTTTTTTTATCCCAGGAACCAGCCCATAGTATTATGACAACAAGACATGCTGAATTGTGTAACCATACATATCAGTGTAATAAGCTTGTGATTAGTATGTGCTGTATCTGTAAGCAAACCATAACAATATTTGAAAAGTAAACATTATGATTACCTATACCTCTATATAGTGTTAATCATAAATGAAAGTTATTTTGAATTTAATTTGTTCTGAATGGCCTTTTAGGTTTAGCCTCAGCAAATGACACATAGCAGTACACAAAACATGTATATTTTGGAATATTAACATTCCATCAAACTGGTCAGTTTTGAAATGGAATTTAGTTTTCAGAAATGATAGCTGAAAAACCTGGAGCTGAGTGCTGAAAAAAATAAACAAAGAAATTAAATAGAAATATAAAGAAATATATATGTTTTTAAATTATAGTTACTTTGTATAAATATTCTTTTGTAAAGCGAATCAGTGATCAGTACTTTTTAATTCCTGTGGATTTACAATCTCTGGCATCTCTGGCAAGCTGCGATGCTTTGATCTTCCAAAAAAATTCATTTACACATTGTTTTTTGAGAGAAATTACATCTGAAAGCTTCACATTATGTAATAGCAGTTACAACAATACACCAGCAAACAGCCAGCAGTTTCTAAACATATGACAAATAGGGATTGGTCTAACTGACTTCATAAGAGCATGGAATTCCAGGGTTATGGGTTCAATTCCTACAGAAGTCTATATGAAAAAGCATAAAGCATGAACGTACCCACAATTGTATTGCTGGATACCAGTCTGCTGAATGACTTAAATGTGTCAACTATGAAAAAAGGTATTTGGGCGGTTGGGTGTCTTTAAATCAATCACTTGAATGCTAGTCACACTGCAGGTTACTGCCAATGAATACTTATCTTTGGCACATAAGTGACAAAGCTCTTTGGATTATTGAAAGGGCTGACACTCTGCAACCCTGTTTAATGGCTGATAATGGTTGTGACAACTGCTCTTATGTCAACGCCTTAAGTGAGGGTGTAACAGACAGGCAGAAACATGTTCGGTCATTCGGATTGATCTAAATAAAAAGTACTACATTATTGATGTAAATATTTAGTTGGAAGTGAGACCAAATTCTAGATCAGAACAGGGTACAGAACTTACCTTTGAATTTAGATCTACAATACATTTAGCTTTTATTGGCAAATATACCAGACAATCAAGTCATTTTTTGCTACTGCTACTTCTATATAGACTGTGTGGAAATGGTTTAAATCCAAATCCTCGCATGACTTTCTTTCTGAGATCACTGAAAAGTATGTTGAAGTATATGTTATGCATGAGTAGTAAAAATGTGTACGTGGGCAGTGTTTTTGTTTCCTTCAAAAACTTTGAAATAAAATAAAATGATGAATTGGTTGTTAGTGTGCACTCAGTTTCATGAACAATTTAGCCCAAGACCACATAATCAATGCATTAGTGAGTGTTTAGTAAATCCATGATTTGACATGCATGCATTAATGCATGCTGGCTCCAAATTAGTACTTTTTGTATATTTCTTTATTACTTATTCTAGGAGTGTTCATTTTTAATGTTGATGTCCTTGTGGAAAGTTGGCCATTTGGATGTGGTCCGTTTGAAGTCCAGGATTGTAGTAAGCTGACCCATCATATTTCAAGTCCAAAGAGTCATTGTTGTCCAGTCGTAAAACTAGGAGTGAGAAACAGAGATGTGAACTTTTTCAAGGACAATAAATGATCACAGATCGACCTTTCCATTTTCTATCAAAGAATGAACATTTATTTAGCTATTGCACTGACAGTAAGTTCAATCTCTTGCCATACAAAATTATGACAATAATGAAAATTAAACGGCCAGTGTAAATGTAGTCCAACAGATCTGACTACCTGGGTCTGATGGGAATTCCTCAACAAGCTTCCGGTGCATGAAGTCCCGTCGGCCCCTCTTTTTCAGCAAGACGTAGGCCACCATCGCCACGAAGCACACTGCCAACCCTGTGGCAAGGATGGCACCCCATGCCACTGAATTCTTGTTCTTTGCGGCTTGTGGTACAATATCTTGAAAAAAGGGACCACTGTTACTACTTTAATCACTTTTGTCATTATATCAAAAAAGATTTACTATAAACAACAACATTTTGTCTCTCCATGAGTCTCATCATTTTAGATGTTCATGAAAATGCTCTGACAGTCTACGGCCACCCATAAATAAAAGATGGTGCAGGTCCAAAACGGGTCTGCTTTTGTGTGACTTGGTTGTGTAGACCACTACACCTAAGAACCATGGCGGACAAACCACAAATCTCTAAAGCAACATAAAATGGACAGGTTCCAATTTCTAATCACTGGTTGAATTTATAATCTGACCTATCGCAATTACATAATTGTATGTATTTCAGTCAAGTGACTAAGATTTGTAAGAAAAAGTTACTAGATAACAAAATGCATGATAGTAGCTGATATATCTTGTGCATTTGAAGCTGACGAATTATAACAAGCACTTCTCTTAAATCATTTAACCCTTTCTAATGGGGGATATCCTTTTTTAATGAATGTCCCCCAACCGTCCACTCCAAATCTTTTATTTCACTGTAGAAACAAGAGAGGAGTAGGGTACTCTCACGCCCTTTATGGCACCATCGCTCTTTCACTAACCTTAGCTAATGACCCTGTCTTTAAAGTAGGCAGACCTACACAGAAGTCCATTGTCCCCTGGAGAAGGTGTTTGTAATAGAACTCTCCACACTAACTGTGGGCACATAGATAATGTTTGAAACTCAAGACCACACAGCCGGTCAAACAAGAGGAGTTTGTGCAAAGAAAATGTAGAAAAAAATCTCTTCAATCTAGGTCAGGCAAAGTCCGCAAAGAAAAGCTCAGTGCCATCCGGCAACGGATATTGTGTTACCCAGAAACCAAGTCCATTCAATGGAAAAATAGAATTCTCAGTAGCTCCTTCTGTCTACTTGACTCATTAATAAATCTCTTAAACATGATCATAATAGTTATGTGAAGTATAAACTATTATTAAAGCATTTATGCATCTCCCTAAAACGTGTCACAGGCTCCATTGCCCAAACAGGTCCTGCAGGATACAAGTGTCTACAAAAGTACACTTCAGACAAAGATTTTATCAGATACCAAAACACTTGAAAACTCCTCACCTCTGTCAGAGATATTTGCTAAAGTGAAACCAGATTCCACCACGGTTGACATCATAGGGTCATCTGTTGAGCTGGGACCAGTGGTATTTGTAGATTTTGGATAAGTTTCCGGGGTTGTGGTGGTGTCTGAGGGGAGCTCTGTCACTGCGGTCGTCACATTGGAGTTATCCATTGTATAGTTGTCCACTCCATTCTCCTCCCCACTGTGATCTGGACTGGCCTCTGTGCTATTGACAGGTGGCATCGTGGTAGTTTTGTTGAAGTCAGTTTCAACGGAAGTGAAATTGAAGCCGTCCGCGTTTTCTGTGATTGGGTGGGTTGTGTTTGGTGTTATCGTTGTGGATTGTATTCCACTGGTGATTACGTGGGTTGTGTTTGGTGTTATCGTTGTGGATTGTATTCCACTGTCCTCTCTGGTTTCATTGGCAGCTCGGCTTATATTTGAGGCAACACTCACTGGCGGTTCTGGTTCAACAGTGGTTTCTTGAGAGTCAAATTGGTTCTCGAGTGGTTCCTCCATTTTGGGATCGTCATATTCGTATGTGCCTTCTGCAGAAACCAGTGGATTCCCTTCACCATTTCCACTGGCTTGAGAGCTTATGGGTTGACGAAGCATACTTGAATTAAAAACAAATACTGGAGTGTCTGTTCTTGTCTGAAGCACGGCCATTTGGAAACTTTGCAGTTGCAAAAGCAGGACCACATTGACAATGGTGTACAGGTTCATGTTGTGTCTCGTGTTCCTGTCAAAAACAAAATATGACTGTTAGATCCAATAAGTCAAGGTTAGTTCTCCACAAACGTCTTACGAATTCTGACACTTCGTCTGAAATATATTAGGGAATGCAGTCCTAATTTAATAGTAACTTCAGAACAACGGCCAATGAACTGCTAATAAACACTCTTGAAGAAAAAGAGAGATTATATGAACAGTATGCTTCCACACATAGAAGTACTTTGGTTATTTTTTTTAATATTTCATATTCATATAAATATTTATATAAGCGCTGAGACATTCACATCTACTAGTAGCTGTGACTATTAGCATCGCAATGACCAGGCTGTTATCTAAAAGTATGGTTGGCAATGAAACCAAAAAGTTAAATCCAATTTGCAAATGAATGTCGATCGCAGAATCATATAATAAGTGGAAATAGATATAGGCATTAATGGAACCATTTTACCACACAAATTATTTCAAATTAAACCAAATTTATCTCTTAGTATTTTTGAAAATATTGAAAGGAAAGGCAATTGTCCATTGTAAAAACACTGTAATGTTTTTTATAAACAATTAATAATCGTAACCAATAAAATTCAAGGGAATTTCGTCAACTCCAATTGTCTGATTCATTGTGTTCAATGCATACGGTTTTCTTTGTTGAAGTGTTTCATGCACACATGGTGAAAAACACATGTTATACTTACACATATAGTATAAGTAAATTCATTTGCTTTAAGTTTTATGGTCACATTTACGTGTGAAGGGAAATTTACGTTTTCACGCCCCACACACAATGCAAATTGTAATTGCTGTTTGAGTTCATTTAGCAGCAATCATGAGTTTTGTTTGCTGCACACCTGCCACATTGACACGTCACCTTTTCGCCGGTGGGGAAGGAGTGTGCCTTTGTCCCAAACAATCTGCGCCTTCCCCCACACATAAAGCGACCCTGATTGACTGACCAACCAACCAGCCCTGCAGTGTCTGCACAGCACACCTTTGGTAGTTTTGACAATGCTGATTTGCCTATGGTGTCATTTCGCACAATTAACACTTTTTTAAACATTTTTAAAGCATTTTATAAATTCAAGTCCTTGAATATAACATTTCCCGTTAGGTTTAGTGTCCTTTATATGTGATACCAATGTGCCACACAAAATCTTTAAAATTTAACCAAATTCTCTCTATTAAGTTGTGTCTTTGTGTGGTATTCGTATCGTGTCTTTTTGTGGTAAAGGGCAAAGGAGTAGAGGTCCAGGCCAGGAGTCGATACAAAGGTTTTAATCGTTTTTATAAACGTCAAACAAAAAAGGCTGTTCAGCAACAACAACCTTCACGGTACTGTGTAGGCCTGTCAGCTAGGCCCCAACGTCGATCACTGACTTTCCTCAGTCCTAGCCATTACTTGTGACTGTCATGCTTTATTTACACTGCAATATGTCTGGTCTTCTGTTGTTTTTGCTCACTTTTACCGCCCTACTTCCCTGTAGATTCCTTAACCCCCTCCGCTACAATTCTGATAACTCATTATTACCTTGTACTCAGGTTTACCTGCACAAACACTCATACTGTTTTATCCCTGGCTGCTGATACGCCCCTGCATTTAGTTTACTGTCACTACTGGTATACTACATGATAATAGTAGTACTACATGATAATATTTTTACTACATGATAATATTAGTAGTACATGATAATAGTAGCACTACATGATAACAAACTTTAATAAGCATTTCGCAAAAACCGGCCGTGCCTTTCATCTGAATACTCGCCCCCATGCTAGCTGCTCTACAACTCCAACAGCCACGTGCCCACACCCCTACCCACTCTTCTTCTTTACCCACTCTTCTTCTTTACCCACTCTTCTTCTTTACCCACTCTTCTTCTTTACCCACTCTTCTTCTTTACCCACTCTTCTTCTTTACCCACACTTCTTCTTTACCCACTCTTCTTCTTTACCCACTCTTCTCCTTTACCCACTCTTCTCCTTTACCCACTCTTCTCCTTTACCCACTCTTCTTCTTTACCCACTCTTCTTCTTTACCCACTCTTCTTCTTTACCCACACTTCTTCTTTACCCACTCTTCTCCTTTACCCACTCTTCTCCTTTACCCACTCGTCTTCTTTACCCACTCTTCTTCTTTACCCACTCTTCTTCTTTACCCACTCTTCTTCTTTACCCACTCTTCTTCTTTACCCACTCTTCTCCTTTACCCACTCGTCTTCTTTACCCACTCTTCTTCTTTACCCACTCTTCTTCTTTACCCACTCTTCTTCTTTACCCACTCTTCTTCTTTACCCACTCTTCTTCTTTACCCACTCTTCTTCTTTACCCACACTTCTTCTTTACCCACTCTTCTTCTTTACCCACTCTTCTTCTTTACCCACTCTTCTCCTTTACCCACTCTTCTCCTTTACCCACTCGTCTTCTTTACCCACTCTTCTTCTTTACCCACTCTTCTTCTTTACCCACTCTTCTTCTTTACCCACTCTTCTTCTTTACCCACACTTCTTCTTTACCCACTCTTCTTCTTTACCCACTCTTCTCCTTTACCCACTCTTCTCCTTTACCCACTCGTCTTCTTTACCCACTCTTCTTCTTTACCCACTCTTCTTCTTTACCCACTCTTCTTCTTTACCCACTCTTCCTGCCTATCCAGACAGCCGATGTACTGAGCTGGAACCGTATAAATAAGCTGGGCCGGATAATCTGGAGCCCTGTTTTCTAAAATTATCTAATATTATTGCTGCCCCCATCACCAGTCTGTTTAATTTATCTCTCTCATCTTCTGAAATCTGATTGGAAATCTGCCGAAATCTGACGCAGTCATTCCCCTGTTCAAAGGGGGACACTCCCTCGATCCCAACTGCTACAGGCCAATATCCATCCTACCCTGTCTTTCCAAAGTTTTTGAAAAACTGGTCAACAAACAGATCGTCAATCATCTCGAATCCCATTGTATTTTTCTTGGCTCTCAAAGCCTACCTGGTTAAATAAAGGTTAAATATCACAATTCAGAAATAAGAATCTGGTCAAATTGAATTGAGAGCATTTGATTGTGGAAAATGCATGTATAATACCACTGGGGGGAGCCTAGACGGGTTGGTCTTTGTGGCTGAGTGTTCATTCGGACAGAGGAGCCGGTTCAGTGGGTAACTCATGTTTACTGTTCGAGGTATTAATTCGTTTGTTCAAAACGGCTAATTCAATTGTTCAACTCTGTTACTTTGGATTCAATACGTTTTGTTCGTTTGAGCTTTCCGCCTCATTCACTCGTTCATTTGTTTTGATGGGCATGGGAGGACTTTCGTTTTTCGTTTGTGAATATGGATCTCTGTCTGTCTGAGTCGAACGGTTGTGTGGCTGTTTGCCCGTGATGGGAATACAAATATTTGATTCTCAGCTTTACTACACAATTAACATGTCGCAATATGATTAACATACACAGGAAAACCAGGCATGATTTTGTATCAGACAAATTGAATGAATAAAACATTTTAAAAATGTAAAAAAATATATAGGAAACGTCCTGGTGCGAAATGACACTATATTCAAGTTTTTTGTTATAACCTTATGTTTCATATGAACACTATGAAGTGTTAATTCCATTTGAACAATCATAATGGTACAATCTCTATTCTTATGTTGCATGTAAGCACCTTCCTGCCACAGTAAATTCCTTGTCTGTTCACACATTCAATGGCGAATAAACACTTTTCTGATTCTGATAATATATTATCTGTATGTATCTATGTCAGTCCGGCTATTTTTAGGATACACACCACTTAGAACTTTGTTCAACCCTTAAACTTTGTTTAACCCATTATATTTCCTTTATAATGTATAAGTATCAACCATTATCAATAGCCAAATTGATGCAACAGTCCGTTAGGCTATATAACTCTATTGATTACCATTGAAAAATCCAGGAAGCAAAGTTTTTTGGGGTAATTATTTTAACCGTTTATGAATAAATACATTACATAAGTGTTTTATAATGGACAATTGTATTTCCTGTTAATATTTTGGTTGAAGCGTAACGATAGGCTATTGATAATAGTTGATACACATATTTCATATTGGCTTTTGCATCGTCGTTATTGACATTGTCAAGTTGGCCAATGTGCAGGAAACAAAACAAATTTCTATTATTGACTAAATTCATTGTAGGAAACAGCTCACTTCACTGACTTAAACTCAATATTTTCTACAATACTTATAAATAACTTAATTTAAAATAATTAGTGTGGTAGTATGGTACTATAAAGGCAAATCTCTATGTGCACTTGTTACACAAGTGTACACGTTACATTTAGGCCATCTATATTAATTAACAAGACTATTTTGGGCCTTTAACTATTTCAGTTTCACTTTTCTTAGCGCCACCTGGTGACAGACGAAAAAAGAGTTACAGATAAAAATAAATAAAATGACAGATGTGTGTCTGGCTGAAATCTGGGCAGAATAGCTTTCAATTAGTTTTTCCAGTTGTTATTTTAACATAAAAGACAATTGGTTTTCATGTTTGGAGGCAAACCCATCATGTTGTTCAAATCAAACCTTCCAGAACTTTTGTAATGGAAGTGTACTGGGAACAAGAGATTAAATGAATGTCAATGCAATTGTCATTCAGGGTAAATCTATGGGGAGTAGTTTAGATGGCGCAATCTGAGAGGTACAGCAATATTATCTGTTGGCATCCTAAATATGCATCCAGCCTTGTCGAAGCAACCAGGATTGTCCACATTGCTTTTTCAGTTTTTCTTAAGGCCCAAGGATCTATTGGTTTTTAACTCAAATGTAATAGAATACATCAATTCATTTATTTTGTACTTCTTATCTTTATGTTTTCAGAATGTCAGCATGAAGTGTACTATTTTAATGAGCCATTATTGGCCATCTATTAGGTAAATGTTATCTTACTTTCGTTGCTCTTAGATGTGTGTGCTCCTTGCATTTTACACATATAATTTGTTTAAAATAAAGTTCAGTTAACACAGTTTGTCTATTAAAAGCAGACATGTATCACAATGTGATTACATTGATATTCCCATTATTGGGAATTGAAACCATGATTGTATGGAACATATACAACTGGATGAAACTGACAAACATTCATGGAGTGTCACAAATGTGAGAATCTACCATACAGAACCAACTGAGATACAGCGCTTCATTACTAAAATCCGTATCGTCACATACCTTTATCAGGTGCTCAATCAGGTGGATACAGGTAACAGGTGTTCAGAAGGCAGTCAGATCTCTTACTGAGGCAGCCAGCGTATGAACGAAAATGAACAATAAGCTGGAGAAAGGGGGAGGGCAGACTGACCTATTCAGACTGAAACAACCCGGAACCTGTTCAACCTGTTTTTGCACCTACCAGTAACCAAAACACACCCTCCAATCCAGACAATCCCTCATCTAAATGACAACATATCACAGGCATTTAGATGACTATCATAGTCATATATTTTAATGAGAATTATAAAATTGGCTGTTCTGGTTTGAAAAATATGTTGTGGTTTGAAAAATATATTTAGTGTTCCCGATACTGAGACGAGAAATTGGTTTGTTTCAGGTCAGATCAGTTCCCACTAGACACACTGGGGGCGGAGCTTCCCCATGTCCTCTGGGCATTCCTGCAATATGACATAGGAATGATTACTGTTATCATGGCAACATAGAGGCAGGACAGCTCATCTTTCACCCCACCTCTGTGCTTTATATCTGGCATGAATTGTTGTGGCGCACAACCTGTGCGTCACAACCTGCTATTGTTATTTTCATTTTGGACATGAAAAATAACAGGGCGTAAAGTACTAACTGAGCAACAACAACCTCGATGCAGACAGTGTGTTTTATGTGACATATTAATTTTCATGTCACAGCACACTGATGAAATAAAAATAGTGCCATAATATACCTGAAACATTTTTTATGACTCACGCTTCACCTCTTAATGGACAAATAAAAGTATTAGTTGAAGGAGCTAATAGCTATTAGCTTCGTAGATGTTTTTATGCCCAATAACTGACATTTCATTAAAAAGTAAAAGTCATTGAATTCAACATTCATAAGCCCTTTCTGACCATGATGCTTTAGAATGGTTGCATACAGTACATTCAGAAAGTATTCAGGGCTACACAAGAACATTCAGACTTGTCCTCAAGCCACACAAGCAATCTCTTGACAGTGTTCCTAGGATTGCTTGTCCTCAAGCCACACAAGCAATCTCTTGACAGTGTTCCTAGGATTGCTATTGTGTTGAGTGACTGCGTGGAAGGTGTGTTCAAAGAGAGGATTAACCGTCACCCTAGTCTTAGGTCTTGAGCGGCCTGGAGCGGCCTGGAACAGCTACGTTAATCTTTTTCTCTATCCTAACTTGTTGCTCCAGACCAAGGTGATTTCTGCCTGACTTTTCACATTTAGGCCAAAGTGTTCAATCTTGCTTTTCTCATTGTGTTCTTTCAGCAAAACTCCAAGCTTCTGGAAGCTTCTCTTATCTTCACACAGGGACTCTGGAGCGACCATCGATACTTCTCCCCCGATTGCAAGGTTTGGCTGGGCGGACAGCTCCTTAAAGAGTGTTGGTTCCATTCATCGTCTTTAAGAATTATCAATTTATTTTAATTGTATTTAACCTTTATTTAACCAGGTAGGGCGTTTGAAAACAAATTCTCAGTTTCAACGGCGAAGTGGCTAAGAAAAAGCAAAAACATGCAAAACAACATAGAGTTAACACAATAAATACACAGAAAACAAGAGTGCAAATAGCAACACAGGCAATACATGATCAAGTAGAGAGTCAATATACAGTTAATACAGGATCAGGTATAAGTAGGTCAGTTGAGCAGCATTGATAAGGCGATAACAACTATATTAATACAAAGGAGAGTCTATATACAGAATGATGGAGATGTTGTTGGGGATTTTTTTTAACTACCACTTATTCTGGGCTTCCTCACCATCCTGTCACTAATTCTTGTGACTTTTTGCACTGACATGAACTGTGTTATGGAAACACTCAACGATGATCAATGGAAACTGGATGCACCTTATCTTTATTTTGAATGTCATAGCAAAGAGTCATTATACGGAAATAAGAGTTCTGCTAACATTCCTAAAAACCTGTCAGTGCTTGGTCATTGTGCGGTATTGTGTGTAGATTGATAAAGATCCGTTTTAAAATAAGGATGGACATAACATACAAGATTGAATCCGATAGAAAAGTCTGATTACCCGCAGGTGACAAAATATTATTATCAATTATTATTTCAAAACTGTGAAGAAATATGATATTTTCGGTCAACACGATACAAAGTGTATTGTGTCACATAACAATGCTGAGAAAAGAAGGTATAATTTAATACCGTGCCCTCCATTAGAAACGTTCTAGGAACGTGTATATTTTAAATCAAATCATTATTACTGTACATGGTTAAAGTATAGATTCAGAACCACAAAAGCTAAACTTGACAGAGGCTTTTTTATTTGCCTATTCAGTTTTATATTTAGACTCTGCTTTAACTTAACTTACACCTATTACCGTGGCCCCAATAACACAAGTTTAACAGCCCACCCCCCCAAAAAATTAGGTAGCTCATGTAAATCTTTGTTGCATCTCTTGAAGAAATCTCTTGATGGAACGTTGATTCAGTGACCACTGACATAAATGGATGTATGATATCTGGGGTAATTTGAATCAGTTTTGAGAGAACTTTTTGACGGTCGACACACTCTGGAGTTCAGGTAATGCGACAACAGTAGTGACGGCTAATAGCATAACGCGGCTAATAGCATAACGCGGCTAATAGCATAACGCGGCTAATAGCATAACGCGGCTAATAGCATAACACGGCTAATAGCATAATGCGGCTATAGCTACGTCATTAGCCTACTGAAGCCAACATGTTCCACCACGCTGAACAGCTGGTTAACATGAGCAATACATTCAATGATTTAGTCGTTAAACTATTACCTTTGGATGTTCGCTGCTGTATTTTCTAGCTTTGTCACTGAAGTAGAGGCAGCGGATGGGTTTTTGCCGGCGTTTTTTCCTTCTAACTTTTCAAAAAGTATTGGTGCTGCTCGGGATGACGGCTCTTAAGATGCGTAATCATATTTGTAGTGTTGAACGAGTGTTGTTTTTTGCCTCCTCATCACTTGTGCTTTACAACTACTGCAAATAGCAAGTTTGTTATCTGTTTTATAGATCTCTATATACGTCCACACAGCCGACATGTAGGTAGTTTTAAGTTGCTGGCGTTCATGCTACGTTCATGGTCGTCACGCGCGCATAGTAAACACGCCACACTATCGGCAATGCTCATCGGCAGAAATATTAATATCTGCCGATGCCAATATAGATCATTTTAAGATTTTATCGGCCGAAACCTGCTCTGAAAATCTTTTTCCCGGGTAATTACAATGCACCGAATCCTGTTACAGCTAGAAATGTGAATACATTTGCAATTAAAACGAAGAAGTAATTTTTCAGCCAGACACTACAATAACAGCTAGAGATTACATTAAATTACCAAATCCTATTTTGCCCACAACAGCATACACTTTGAAAACTGTGAAGGAAAGAACTATTTTTGAGAGTAGTGTTGTTCTTAAAAAAGCTGGATAAAAGCAAAGACAAGAATAAAAATTGGTTCCAAAAAAACAAATGTCATTAATAGGGATGAAGTTCGACTCTGTTTTGGCGCTTGTTCTTCTGAGCATTTGAATTAGATTTATTTACATTATTAATACAAATTGTTTAGCTTTGAATTTGAAGGCAACCAGTATGTAGCCACTAGTGCTGCTAAGCTAAATTGGCTACTTGCCCAATGATAAAGTACAATCGCTTTTTTCTGGACAGGTTGTTTAGCTTAATATCATTATATCAGGCTAGCTAGATAAATTCCTTGCAGTTGTATTAGATTAAATTATGTATATAGATTGCATCATTGTATATATAATTGGCATGTAACAAATAAAATGTGATTTGCAGTTACAATATCTATCCCAATTGTTTGCCAGACCCTCCGTTATTTTGTGTGCGGTCACTTTCTGAATAAATGTACATAACATTACATTTGTCTAAGGAAATACATAAAACTAGATACCTAACGTTTCTTAACCGTGTTGTTGCCATTGTGTTTAGCTGGTTCTATGTTGGATTATTTTTGGTTCCCTGTGTCAAAAAAATTGCATTGGATCACCTGCATGTGCATTCATGTGGTTTGGAAAGAGAAACCCAGCTGTCAATCAAACTCAGGCTGAGGTGGAATAGATGAAAGAATTGAAGCCCTGTTTCAATTATTTTCTAAATCCTACCTAGTGCAGCTAGACACAATGGGAACAACATGGGTAAGAAACGATGTGTGTTTTATGTCAGTGGATTTTACGTTTTGTTATTGTAACACAGGGCTCAACTGAATAAGTTGCAGGAATCCAGTGGGATGGAGTATGTAACAGAAATATAATCTGTTTTGTTGGTAAATCTGTGGAAAAAATGGGAGCTCCAAGCATTATTCTAATACGCATTATAATACATTTATCACTAGAAGTGCTGAGGCATTCACACCTACATGAAGAGAGGTCATTTTGACCCATGCATTTGTCTCTTGCCATCCACGAGCAGGCTTCGGTGTTCGTGATCACCGGCCTTGAAGCCATGCTGCTCTTCCTATCACATCATTGTCTTGTCTAAGTACTGGAGCAACTGTTGGCGCATGACCTGTATGCCAAGGCGGGGAAGTGTCTGTTCCTTCAGCGAGCCATCTCCTTTCTCGGGTTCCACATAACCACCAGAGGGGTTGAAATGGAAAGCGACCGTGTGAATGCTGTGCAAAATTGGCCTACTCCTATCATGGTAAAAGCAGTGCAGCGGTTTGTTGGGTTTGCCAATTACTACTGTAGATTTATCCGGGGCTTCGGCAAGGTAGCAGTCCCTATTACACCTCTGAAGGGTGGACCATCTTGTTTTCGCTCATTGGCCAAGGTAGACAGCGGATTGAGCGAGCAAAAGACACTGTTCATCTGCGTCGGTCCTAGCTTACCCTGATTAGTCACTACCATTTATGGTTGAGGTCGATGCATCTGAAGGGGGAATAGGGGTGGTGCTCTCTCAATGCACGTACTCTCTTTCAAAACTTTGTCCATGTGCTTTCTTCTCTTTGAAACTCAGTACAGCGGAGAAACTACAAAGTAGGCGATAGGGAGCTGCTAGCCATTGTAAAAACCTGTGGATCGAAGGAGCAAGCCACCCGTTTGTAGTCTGGACTGACCACTGTAACCTCAAGTACATCCGGAGAGCGAGGAGGCTAAACCCTCCCCAAGCCAGGTGAGCGTTGTTCTTTACCCGGTTTGAGTTGAATTTATCTTACATTCTGGGCACAAAGAACGTCAAGGCAGACGCGCTGTCCAGTCTTTATGATACAGAGAGACAGGTCGATAATATATTCTTTCTGCTTCCTGCATTGTGGCACCATTAGTGTGGGTGGTGGACACGGACATCGAGTGTGTGTTGCGCACGGAACCGTCTCCACCTCAGTGTTTTGGTGGGAATATGTATGTGCCGTTAGTTGTCCGCGAACGCCTAATATGCTGGGCCCATACATCTCCCTCCTCAGGTCACCCCATTGTCGGGCGTACAGTGCCCTGTCTCACCAATACATATTGGTTGCCCGGTCTGGTCAAGGATGTGGGTATGTACATTAGAGCTGAACGAACCCGTTCAGTCTTAATGTCTATCATTACACTCGGGCTCGGGTCGGGCTCGGTCTCTTGCGCTCCGGGTTGCGCGGTGAATGAGTGGTCAGGTGATGCATTTCATTTAGCGTACGAATTAATGCTGAGGAGGTGAAATGCAGGCAGTACTGTGGCGATTACATTTGGTTGCACCGGCCAAAAGATTGAAATCTCACTTTTAACGAAAATAATGAGCCGGTGGGTTATGCCAAATGCAAAAAAATGACAGTCTATTTTTTGACAGTCTCAAAAATATGACAGCAAAATGACAGGGAATTCGTGGCTGTAAAGGCATGTTGATCTAAGCTGTTCAACACCTGCCAGTGGCCAATCAGTGCTGCTGGACGCACCATTAGAGCGCAGGGCTGAACCCATATACTGGGATTACATACTTATCCTACACTAAAACATGTAGCCTAATCTTGATGAGTAAAGTTTTTTCAAATAAATATTATTTTAATATTAATTGCAAATTGGAGACAGAGTACATAGGCTAATGTTGCCAATATTCTTTTAATTTCAGCCCCGTATTGGCGAACCAAGTGGAGCCTCCTCTTATTACCCTCCCAATATTAATTTAGAATTTATCCTTAGCCAGTGATATTATGTTGTAACAGAGTATTGAATTTTTTATTATTATAAATGTTTTAAGCAAGCAAGTTTATTTATATAGCACAATTCATACATAGAAGCAATTCAATGTGCTTTACAGAGGAAAATAATAAAATGATAAAATACATGCTTTTATCAGAATAGAGATGAATAAAAATAAATAAAATACATGCATTTTAGAACAATCTGTAATGCTGAAGTGATGGCATATGCAACCTAGGGCTCCCCTGTGGGAGAACGCTGGGCAGAGCCATCTACAAAATTACCACCAGGGTCGCTACATTACCCCCACCAAACGGGAGAGCGTGTCCTCGCGCTTCACTTGTCAAAAGTCCCTCACGGAGACAAGCCTCTCCGATGGCCCTCAGCCAATCCCACACCAATGTAGCGTCCGGCGGGGGGAAACCAGTGCCCTACTTATTTATTCAAAAGGTCTTTAGAACAGTTCCAGTTCTTTAGAACCTGGCCAAGAAGTCTTTCTCTAGAACAACTAGGTTTTTTTGATTCCGAACATACATTACAGGTTTTCATTTATGCCATGCATCAGAATAAAAACAAATAAAAGCATAAAGATAATTAAAATCGACTTAACAGTGTGATAAAGTCTAAGCGCTCAGTCATATGCTTGCGAAAAGAGAAATGTTTTAGCCTGGCTTTAAAAATTGAGACATTTTGGGCACATCTAAGATCTTCTGGTAATTTATTCCAGTTGCATGCAGCGTAACTGCTGAATGCAGCTTCACCATGTTTAGTTTTGACTCTGGGCTCCACTAGCTGTCCTGAGTTCAGTGATCTGAGTGCCCTGCTTGGTTTATAATCCTCAAACATATCAGAAATGTATTCAGGGCCCAGTCCGTTCAGAGATTTATAGACTACTAGCAAAACTTTAAAATCTATTCTGTAACTAACTGGAAGCCAGTGCAAAGATTTAAGAACCGGTGTGATGTGTTCTGTTCTCTTAGTTTTTGTTAACATTCTAGCAGCAGCATTCTGAATGAGCTGCAGCTGTTTTACAGTCTTTTTGGGAAGTCCAGTTAAGAGCCCATTACAGTAGTCAACCCTACTGGAGATAAATGCATGGATAAGCCTCTCTTGGTCTTTTTTTCGACACCAGATCCTTGATTCTGGCTATATTTTTAAGATGATAGAACGCTGTCTTGGTGATTATCATTACACCTAGATTACGCATTTGGTCCCTGGTTTTTAGGGCTTGAGAATCAAGTTCTTTCCTAATATTAGTTATTTTATTTTTGTTGCCAAACACAATAATCTCTGTTTTATTTTGGTTTAATTGTAGACAATTTTGGTTCATCCAGTCATTGATGTGCTCTATACATTGATACAGTGAGTCAATAGAGCTGCAGTCAGATGGTTCGAGAGCCATATATATTTGAGTATCATCTGCATAACTATGGTAGTTAATGTTGTTGTTCTGTTAAATTTTGCCCAGAGGTAGCATATAGAGATTGAACAGAAGTGGTCCGAGAATTGATCCCTGTGGAATTCCACATGTCATAGCCACCTTATTAGATTCATAATTGGCTATGGTGACAAAGTAACTCTGCCCATCTAAATAAGACCTCAACCAATTAAGGACTGTCCTGGAGAGTCCTACCCAATTTTCCAGCCTGTCTAGAAGTGTTATATGATCTACTTTGTCAAATGCAGCACTGAGATCTAATAGAACCAAAACTGTAATTTTAGTGAATTTGAGTCATTTTACCCGAGTCAGTGTTCAGTATATCATTTAAAACTTTTATCAGAGCCGTTTCAGTACTATGGTGAGGTCGGAAGCCTGATTGGAATTTTTCTAAAAGACCGTTTGAGTTCACAAATTTGCTGAGTTGATTGAAGACTACCTTCTCAATCATTTTGGCTATAAAAGGTAGATTTGAGACTGGTTTATAGTTTTTCAAAATAGTTGCATCTAGTGTTCTCTTTTTTAATAGCGGTTTAATGGCAGCTGTTTTTAGTGACGTTGGGAAAATCCCTAATTGTAAAGAGCTATTAACTATTTGCTGCAGATCAATTGTTATGGAGTTAAAAATTGTTTTTAAAAAGTCTGTTGGTAGTGGGTCAAGACAACATGTGGAACCTTTAAGACTTCCAACTGTTTCTTCTAGGGTTTTTGGGTCAATTCTATCAAATTGTGACATAAAGGACAAGTTATTTTTTGCTGGTTGTAGTGGCAATACAGGGTCATTGTTTGACTTTGTAGTTTTGATGGTCTGCCTAATAATTTGGATTTTTTCACTGAAGAAAATAGCAAATTCATTACGTTTTGCACTAGACAAAAGTTCAGGTGCTATCTGCTTTGGGGGGTTGGTGAGTTTGTCGACCATGGCAGACAGAGTGCGGGTATTGTTGATATTCTTGTTGATCATTCCTGATAAATGTTGCTGTCTAGCCCTGCGTTTTAAAACAAATGTATAGACTAAATGACTAATTCTTGACAAAAGGCAATACAACTGCGTGCGTGCGCACATTTGAATAATGTTGGGCTGTAAACGGGTTCGGGCTTTGGGCTTTTAAAAACTGTCGGGCTCGGGCAGAATTCTGTCGGGCTCTGGCCGGGTCAGGCCTCACTTTTTAGGCCCGATTACAGCTCTAATGTACGTCTCCTCTTGCTCTGTGTGGCCCAGAGTAGGGCGCCCAGGCACCTCCCGGCAGGTATGTTGCACCCTTTGCCCCGTTCCACTATGACCGTAGTCTCAACTGTCTGTTGATTTCCTTACTGACCTTCATCTCTCACAAGAAAACTGGTTGTTATGGTGCACATCTCAAATTCCTGACGCTTTCTACCCCTGCCTTGATTCACAACGGCCCTACAGACTGCAGACGCCCTCTTTTCTCACGTCTTCGGGCAATACGAGGTGCCAGAGGATATTGGGCTTTACATGTCAGATTTTCTTGTTATCTGTTGCCAGATCGTTTGTCTTAGTACTCTAGTTTCCAGCGTTAACCTCGTCCGTGCTATCTGTTCTGTTTTCTGTTGCCAGTGTATGACCGTTTCCTTTTCCTGACCCTGAGCCTGCCTGACCCCTGTACTATTCTTCTTTGAAACTGTCTTGACCACTTTTCGCTTTTGTCATGCCCATTATGCACAGTGGATCATTTTCAGCTGTAGGCTACTGCTGTCATACCTGTTTACATTCTTTGAATTATTATATTTGCTCAGGCATGATCAAATGCTCTTCCTCTTACAATCAAGGTCTAATAGTTTGTGCACACTAATGCCCTACCTGCTAGATACACTTTAACTTTTACTTTCTATATCTAGACTCCCTTTATATTTTATATAGTTGTTATTATCATATCAATGCTGCTCAACTGACCTACTTATACCTCATCCTGTATTATGTGTATGCCGACTATTCATTTGATCACTTGCTTTGTAGAATCCCGCTGATATTTGCACTCTTATATTCTGTCTATTTGTTGTGTAAATATATGTTGTCTTGCACGTTATTCGTTATTGGATAAATAGAATAAAAAGGTGTGGTCCATGTCCTTTATAGTGTAAACGAAACACAAGAAAAGACACAAGTAAAGACACTCTAGTTCACTAAATCCCCAGCAGCCAGTGACACCACCCCTAGAATAGCAATTGGATAGGACATCTCTGGGGACATTAGATCCTGCAAAAGAGAATAAGAAATCCAAGCCTACTATTCACCTTCGTACCCCTGGGCCAGACTACACTTAATCATAGACCTTGCTTAAAATATAACTTTCTTTAGTAGACACTCAATAGTCTGTGTTTCTAACCCTAATTAGCTGATCTTTCCATAGTAGTGGAGCTCTATATGAGAAAGACTCCGGCTCTTTCTTTCGAAATTTTAGGTACAAGTAACCCTTTTGCAATCATACCGGTGTGATCAAGCTTGAGTGATCCCTGATGCGTAAGATCGAACTAGTGTGATTAGAATGTTTTTTTAATGGACATTAAAAAGTGACGCAACAGTCACTGGTCAGATCACACATGTTAAGCCACCATTATCTCAAACAGTGTTTATTTCTTATAACTTATTTCCTCAATGTCAAATGTTCATTTTTATAGTGTATTTTTAATTCAAATAATTACAAGCAAGTATTTAAATCAGGAGGTGAAGGATTACTGACGTACCAACACCAGCGTTCATATTTTGCATAATCTATTCCATTTAGCAATCCGGCGAGTGAAAAACACATTTGTGTGCCATCAATGCAGCCAATCACATTAGGAAATCCTAAAATCAATTCTAATTACATTCTGATCTTGCAGCACCATGTCATTAACCAAATTATAATTAATAACTATTCATTGTAAAGGCTTTTGCATTATTCACATGCAATGCTGTGGACCTCTTCTTTAATGCCTCTCACTGGTATGTACTGGTACCAGGGAACACTACAAACACGTTTAATAAACGTTTAACCCTACTGTCTCTCACTGGCTTGTGTCCAGGGAACACTACAGATATGTTTAATAAACGTTTAAACCTAACAGTTCTGCATACAGTGGCTGTACTAATACTGCCCTAAAACTGACGTTTGCAAAAAACGTAATGCGACACAAATAATCTGCTCGGATGTAAGAGCATGTCCACGATGGGTTACATTAGTGATATGAGGATGGATAAGGTTATGTACATATCTGATAGACTGTAAAGAAAAACTCTCTCAGCTCAGATAGGAAGTTATCTGGAAATTAAAATACATCTGCTGGGGTTTCCTCAATATCAGATAGGTAGTTATCTGGAAATTAACATACATCTAGTCGGGTTTCCTCAATATCAGATAGGTAGTTATCAGGAAATTAAAATACATCTGGTCGGGTTTCCTCAATATCAGATAGGAAGTTATCTGGAAATTAAAATACATCTGGTCGGGTTTCCTCAATATCAGATAGGTAGTTATCTGGAAATTAAAATACATATGGTTGGGTTTCCTCAATATCATCTCCCGACGTATGTTTAACTCCCTGTGAAGTAATACAGCTTCTACATCTGCAGGGTCGTGTAACAAAAGAACATGTCATGTTCAAGAAAAAAACTTAAATCTACAACGTCACCTAACTGATTTAATAAAGCAATCCTATGTTATTTATGCAGATGACAACACTACGCTAAAATGAGTTTAGAGAGTTAATTAAAAATTAAATGAAAGAGCGCTGTGTCAGAGGGAGGAGACTGAGAGAAACTCCAGGTTTATTGAAGAAAAACTGCTCCCGACCAGGTTAGGTTCACAGACTCAGTTACCATAGTAACTGACTCTGAGGTTAAGTTACCTCCCTTTCTGAAACGGGCTGGAGTTACCCCTGTCTCTCAGGTTTTATTATCCTCTCTTTCTGAAACAGAAAACTCAGTTTCCCTCATCTCAGGATAAACAAACTCAGAGTTTTCACTAAACCTACTTTCTGAAACGGGCCCTACATGCACTCAAACAATGCCCCTCCACTGACAGACTGAACAGGACTAAATACATGGACTAATGAGCCAACAGCCAACAGGTGGGAAACAGAACACAGGTGAATCCAATAGTCCATAATATCTCCCTCTCTCCGCTGGCAGGGGGAGTGCCAGCACTGGCATAGAGGGGGAGTGCCAGCACTGGCATAGAGGGGGAGTGCCAGCACTGGCATAGAGGGGGAGTGCCAGCACTGGCATAGAGGGGGAGTGCCAGCACTGGCATAGAGGGGGATAGATTGCCGATCCTTACACAGCCCCACCGAGAATATTTTTCACCAGCCGCCACTGGGCTAAATGCTATCCGTGACTGCGTAAAATAACACTATACATCCATACTGACCTGTGGTGGCTGTGTGTGTGTGTGTGTGTGTGTGTGTGTGTGCAACACTATACATCCATGGCTGCCGACCAATTGGTCTGGGACTTGTGCCCTGGTCCAACTGGTCCAACTGGTCATGCCCTTCCATATTCTCCCGTTGACTCAACCACACTTGCTGCTCTGCTATCACACAAGCTTACTACCCTGTCTCGCCGTAGGCGTTCCTTCCCTGGGGGGTCCTCTGACAGTCTGGTCTATATTCATGTCATACGCGGGGTTACAGATGAGTTTCAAGCCAGAAACCAAATTCCTGCTGGGTTTGAATCCACCTTCTTTTGGTGTGCCACTATGAGTAAGAACACTGAGGGGATAAGTTCTATCTATTACAGCATCGTTTTGTTAATTCTACCCGGGATGCCGTTTCCGGCCTCCATGAGCAGCTTGACAAAACCAGGCTTATGGCTTATGGGCTGGCAGAATAGAAATGCCCTAGATATGTTGCTGGCAGAAAAGGGTGGCACTATTTAGACAAATACCACTGCCCCAGATGGCTCAGTCACCTGGGCTTTAGCTGGCCTGACTGCCCTGAGCCTTGAATTGGCTGAGACATCTGGTATTGATTCTCGCCCTGAATGACAGTATGTTTGGCAAATGGAAGACCATGTTTCTTTCTGCCTTTGTCACCCTTCTGTCTGTCACTACTATATTAACCTTGTGTGGTTGTTGTATCCTGTGCATCCGAGGTCTCCTACAACACCTTATCACCTGTGCGATGACTCATGCTGATGTCCCAGAGGACGTGCTGTTTGACATGGCTGTTACATTTTTTTTATTTCTGTGTCTTTTTGCCTCTTTCTCCTTTTACTCTCTGCCCGTTTGCTCCATATACAGGTGCTGGTCATATAATTAGAATATCATAAAAAAGTTGATTTATTTCAGTAATTCCATTCAAAAAATGAAACTTTATTCTATTCATTCATTACACAGAGCCTGATATATTTCAAATGTTAATTTAATTTAATTGTGATGATTAAAACTGACAAAAAATGAAAATCCAAATTCATTATCTTTTAATTAGAATATTACAAAAAAGGAGTTTTAGAAATGTTGGCCAACTGAAAAGTATGAACATGAAAAGTATGAGCATGTACAGCACTCAATACTTAGTTGGGGCTCCTTTTGCCTGAATGACTGCAGCAATGTGGCATTGGCATGGAGTCGATCAGTCTGTGGCACTGCACAGGTGTGCTCTGATAGTGGCCTTCAGCTCTTCTGCATTGTTGGATCTGGCGTGTCTCATCTTCCTCTTCACAATACCCCATAGATTTTCTATAGGGTTAAGGTCAGGCGAGTTTACTGGCCAATTAAGAACAGGGATACCATGGTGCCAAGTCCTGTTGGAAAATGACATCTGCATAAAGTTGGTCAGCAGCAGGAAGCATGAAGTGCTCTAAAACTTCCTGGTAGATGGCTGTGTTGACCTTGGACCTCAGAAAACACAGTGGACCAACACCAGCAGATGACATGGCACCCAAAACCATTACTGACTGTGGAAACTTTACACTGGACTTCAAGCAACGTGGATTCTGTGCCTCCCCTCTCTTCCTCTAGACTCTGGGACCTTGATTTCCAAAGGAAATGCAAAATGTACTTTCATCAGAGAACATAACTTAGGACCACTCAGCAGCAGTCGAGTCCTTTTTGTCTTTAGCCCAGGCAAGACGCTTCAGATGCCGTGTCTTCTTCAAGAGTGGCTTGACACAGCTGAAACCCATGTCTTGCACTGACTCCATCTGCAGTCCAGTCTTTGTGAATCTCCCCCACATTGCTGAATGGGTTTTGTTTCACAATCCTTTCCTGGGTGCGGTTATCCCTATTGCTTGTACACTTTTTTATACCACATCTTTCCCTTCCCTTCGCCTCCGATTTATTATCAACTGAAAGGACTGCTAATGGCGACGATGACGTCATCATTGTTGTAAACACTTTAACCATAGCGATAATATACGATAATATTGTATTTACATCAGCCAAAGTCGATCGTTTTTCTTTTCCTATATTCCCAGGGATATTATTAGCATCGTTTATGACCCATAGTAATCCATAATAATCCATATTCAGGCGAGACGTTTACAACATTTAACACGATCTGTTTCACTCAAAAAAGCCATCTTCCATGAAGAACTCACTTCCTAATCGAAGGTAAAGACCTAATTCCCCATAGGGCTTTGCTCCCATTCGTCTACATAGTAATCTGAACGTGTAGGAGCTTATTGCATCACTCACTAGACTGAAGGGAAAAAAGACCACCTCTCAGTAAAATAACTGTATCTCTGTCGTTAATCGAGCTAGAGACTTGAAACAAACCTGATAGCTGGATGTTGGTTGGAGTTGAGACAGAATTGATTGCTTTTCCTTGGTATCCCGGATGTTGATTTTGAATTTCTAACACTGAATTTTTGTGCACTGAATTTCTAACACTGAATTTTCTTGCACTGAAATTTCTTGCATGTAATTATTTTTTGTAGAAAGATTTTCACTGTAAAAATAATTCAGATGCATTATTTCAATGCAAAAAGAAATTCAGTGCTAGAAATTCAGTTTCAGAATCTGGTGAGACAGATTTTCTTCCATATAACACTATCTATTTTTATTTTAGTCAACCTCAATCAAATAACGGCGTCAATGGTGAAAACTATGCTAACTACTCTGGCTATGCTAACGCCAGACTCCACTAGGCTAGAGGGCCTGCTGCCTAAACTGCACCCTGTTTCATGGTCACGCTATAGGAGTGAGCCTCCTGTCTATGTTCCTAGATGAAATATGGTAGATTCCCAAAATGAGGGCCAATTATCTATAAAGTGTACCTTCTACACCCGCAAAACTCGGTTCTCTGCCAGTGATTGAGCTGTGTGAGTCTGCTGTAGACATGATTAACAGTGTTAGGGCATTTCTTTCCAGGGACCTACCAGAAATAGGGCCAAGCCTAATTTGCTGAAGACAAACGGACCCCACCAAAGGACCCCTCTCCATCTTTTATCTAGGAACATAGACACTCTTATAGCGTAAGTGCTGTGCCAGGGGGCTGACACAATTGTTTCTTCCTGGTGGCACAGGTGATGTTTTTTTGTATCTTCACTAACATAATCCTTCCCTAACATTTGCGCCTGAAGCCAAGCTTCTAACTTTGCTATCTTCTATTGAATATGAAAGTTCTTCTTCAAGATAACAATACATTGACTACAATGACAAGGTATAACAATACATAACTAGAGAGGTTACAATTTCTGCTGAAATTGTGTGCTTCCGGCGACTATGTACCGATATCAACTGCCAAACTGAGGTCAACACTGCTGCTACATGCACCATTGTATGCAATGTGTTAAACCTATCAGTCATTACTCATGAATACACTCTACTGCTGCATGCACCATAGTATGCAATGTGTTAAACCTATCAGTTATTACTCATGAATACACATTGCTGCTGAATGCACCATAGTATGCAATGTGTTAAACCTATTAGTCATTACTCATGAATACACACTGCTGCTGAATGCACCATAGTATGCAATGTGTTAAACCTATCAGTCATTACTCATGAATAGCCCTTCACAGTTATATATGTGGTCTAAAGGACCATTTTAGGTTTAGTGTTGACTCACAAATGAATAAATAAAAATATAAAACTGTCACAAACGAATTCCAAGTATTTAAAGAAAAACACATGTGAATGTGCTGTCAGGACAATTTCATAAATTGGTATTCATATTTTGTACATTATTTATAATGGTTATCACTGAGGCCCTTGTACCAACTGTGTCTCATATTCAGCGTGAATTATATGACACTTAAATGGAGAAGGATATATATATATATATAGATATATATATAGATATATATATATATATCTGACCATAAATTCACTAATCTGTTTGGAAGATGAGCAAATGTAAATATTAATCCGGTCTCAGTGTGACTCATGAAATTATCTTAAAGATTTGGTAAATAACATGGCAGCGTCCTGTTGTAGAAAAACTTTAGAGAAGTTGTTAAGGAGTGGGTGAAGTGAAAAGAATGTAATCTTTCACTTCTCCGGGTGATGGGACGGTCATAAAAGCCAGATGGAGATGCAGAATGTTGATTCTAGACTAAGTGTTTTCTTTCAATCATTATTGGGTTTATAACTACTGATTGGTTGGTGTTCTGTAAAATTGTAATCTGAATGACTATTGCTTGAACTCTCTTGGGGGGGGGTCATACTACATGGTTCTCTCAGGAAGGGGAGATAGGGGTGGGAGTGTTAGCAGATAAGGTGTGGCATTATAAAGGTTAACCAGGTTAATGTGTTGAAACATAACTCCTCCCTTTAATACAAACAAGAGTGTATTTATAGGTTGTGGTTTTGTGCAAAGACATATAATTATATTGAAATGTCATTGAGGCTTCAGTGTAATGGGATTCTCCTTGCAAGTAATTAATAAATACTGTTACTTGTGCCAGCAGAGGTTCTCTTTTTTCCTCCGGATTCACTTTAAAAGGATTTTTAGAGTTGCCATTACAGTCCACAAATGTCAGCTACCTTCGGGTTACGTTACTTCTAGTTATTTTGAGCGCTCACCAGCTCTATTCGGATGTGATTAATCACTAATATCAATTTTTTTGCCAAGCGTATGTTAATTTTGGAAAAAAATAATCGCTGGTTCTCTGGTAGTTCACCATATGATCAATTCTAAATAATACTCTGAGAAGTCAAGCGCTCTATAGACCAATTATATGTTTGTAAACATTTGGGTTGCGCGCCCATCTAGGTTGCAGAAAACGCAGCAGAGAGGTTCTAGCTATATTGATATAGGGCAAAAGAGTAACTCAAAAGAAGAATCGTTAAGCTAACTATCTTTTCAAAATGTACTCTGCTTACTACAACAACCTGTCACCCAGCGATAAGCACTAGCTGTTATTTAACAAAATTGACGTTAATGTGTGGAATACGTCTTACAGATCCTTATGCCATAGCGCCCTGTAAATGGTTAAACGACGAAACGAAATTGCCTAGCATTCAGTGGCCAGAAATATATAATTACCTGATTTACACTCCAAGAGTTTATACCCGGGAGAAGTTAAAAGCGTACAAATCTCTTGATGCGTACAACTTTGTTCTGTGTGGTCATGTCCAAGAGATATAACTAAAGAGAAACACATGTTGTTTGTATGAATTATTTATTTGTGGATTATTAGTCGCTGAGAGTGCATGTCCTATGAAAAAGGAATGCCTTGAAATAAATACATGGGGAATTGTGAAATACAAGTCCCTCGAAATAAATAAATGTTCTCTTATGGAAAACATAATTTTGAAATAAACCCTATTTCTTTACATATGAAGTGATTTATACATTTATATTTACACGTATTTATGTAATTATTGCCTAATTTCATAGATATATTTATTATTTCATAGCTGTATTTATCTATTTAATATTGACGCAAATGGTGTTCCATACTGACACCACAAACAAAATAACAAAATATATCAGGAAATGTGATGGAGGTAAGGCGTCAGGGTCGTGGATCCACTGGTCTTTTGGGACTTCATAAGGATCGACATTTCCAGTAAAGTTGATTTTTTCAACATAGCGTTTTGAATGTTTCTGGTCGTCTTTTGCAACCGACATGCGCGGTTACATGCGTGACGTCGATGTGACGTAGGGTGATAATTGGTCTATTACACAACACACCATCGCGTCGGTAAAAAATACATGATTACAGCGATAATAACGACGATGCTTTACTTTTCAATTTACAGACTGACCGTTGCCGTGGTTTCTATGTCAACAATATGGCCGCCGCGAACATTCATGACGTAGATCGAATAAGCCCTATACCCAGTTTATTCATACAGGCCTGCAGTTAACAATTGGAGAGCTCTGCTCAGCTCGGATCTCCAACGATTACAGAAATTAGATACAGGAAATAGCGGTACTTACGTTAGCTAACATGACGTCACTATTTTCATACCTTCTTAAACTGACAGCGCACATATTTCGGTCTGATATTCCAGTTATGAAAATGGCAGTGCACATGTAATTTTTGCCTATGTCATACTTGCGTTTATTGGTTAGCCTGTTCCCTGAGATGCACATGCAAAAACATACATATTTATCACGCATTCAATAATACAAAAATTACGTAAATATAATACATTTATATACAACTAATAGGGACCCCATATTTCCATGCATGTAACCCTTCATGTCCCAAATAAAACTCTTGCTACTCCTGTAATTGTTTGAAGATAATAATAAAATTACTAATTTACCATAATTATAAATGTGTGTAAAAAAAAATGTGGCCTGACCAGTAATTGTTGCGTAACGATACATTCTAATTACACACATGTGATCAGGGAACCAAGTTCCTCTGTGGTCATTTGAGCGCCTGGTCTTGTCCCACCTCCAGTCCCTTACTGACCCAGTACTAGACCCACAGCAGTTTGCCTACAGAGCTAATCGATCTGTGGATGATACGATCAACATGGCTCTCCACTTTAAATGCCCAAATTTAGTTTGTGGACTGCATTCAACACCATAATCTCATCTTTGCTCCGGGTAAAACTACCAAATGAGAGTGCCCAAGTCCACTTCAAGGTGCAAGCACCTGTTGGACCCCCTGACCATCAGCGATTCTCAACGATTCCTCTCAATGTTGCGTACTTTATTCAAATTTTCAACAACTGCACCTCCAGCCACCAGTCTGTCAAGTTTCTGAAGTTTGCGGATGACACCACCCTCTGAGGTATTGCTGATGGAGAAGAGTCCGCCTAGAGGCGTCGATTGATTTGCACCTTACAGATTTACAAATTACATATTCAAGCAATTTGTTTATTTTCTTCGTATTCGTTCATTAATGCGTGTATTGAGTGTGGTGGTAACGGGCCAGAACCAATTCCGTGTTTGTTGTAAACGGACTGTGAATAAAACTTTCTGATTCTGATATATTTAGAAAAATGTTTTTATATTTACAGATTTTTTTTAATGCAACTCATATTTATTTATATTAATATTTGTCCCACCTTTCATGAGCAATATAATATATTTTCATGAGCAATATAATATGAATTATCAACAATGTGCAATTCAAAGAGTAAGGCATCATGTATTTAACTGTAACACAGCCAACATCTTCACAATTGCTGCATGTTGCATTTATATTTTTGTTCATTGTATCTGATATTTATTTTGATTGGGCATGAGTGGTGCCTACTCCAAAAGTTAGAACGTTGTTTTGTCTATTGAGAATAGTCAACGGCAGCATATTCAGAATAGTGTATTATGAATGGCAGGTAGACATTCTATACTGTATCTGCCACCAGATGTCAGTATTAACATGTCTTCACTACTCACAGAAAATAAATATCCTAACGACGAATGTCAAAAAAAGTTTTAAACACTTTAATCAATATAATTTGCTATTCACATTTCAAAGGAAAACAGATTACTTTTGAGTTAGATTCATCTGTGAGAGAGTGTGTTAATACATTATTTATCACCCATGCTAGAGTATAAGTGTTCTCTGGTCTATTCATCAGCATGCGTACTAGCTATATTAGTAAGTCAGTCATGCACGCATGTTTTATTTAGTTGAGTGACTCCTTGGGGAAGAACATTTGTGTGAAATACTTGACAACATATTTTAGCTATCATTGAACAGTGTTGCCATTAGAGTAATTTGGTATGTTTATTTACAGTCTGTTATGACATCTACTTTGTGCATTGCACTTAATTGTTCCAACAATTGTGTATCATTTGACTTATAACCCACTATACCCAATTCCAGTGGGTCAGAAGTTTCCATATGTTAAGTTAAAAGCTAAAGAAATTGTCAAAATAATTCAATGGTTTTAGGAGATTCTGTCGATGTATTTCAAAGCCTACCTTTCAACTCAGTGACTCTTTTTCTGACATCATGGGAAAATCAAAAAAAATCTGCCAAGTTCATAGGAAAATAATTTCATAAGTTCATTTTGGAATGTGGCTAATTCTTGGAAGCTATTCCCGAATGTCTAAAGGCATCGTATTGGTAGATAAGAGAAATTATTATGCCTCTGACAGGGATAAATAAACACCCGTTCTGTTAAAAATGTACGTGTAAAACAGTGTACTGCTAAACAGCATTAAGCTCTAACCCAGTTGGAAAACACATTCATGTTGGCACAATCTGTTTGTTCGGTTTTCGTCACATCACTGTATACTTCAAACAGGTCCATATTTTCCAGCATAACTGAGACTGTAGATCCAAGAGATTATGAAATTGCTCTTTCAACAATAATATGGAAAGAGTTTTGGAATGAGCATTGTGGGCGAAATGGACTGTGAATGTTTTTTGGTGATGTTTGGATAATAAAGTTGCATAACCTCAATGGAAAGTTATGTCAACCTCACACTATCTTTCATTGGGATTACTTTAGCAACATGCAATAGCTCTGGCGCACATAATGTCATCAAGATTTGGAATAGGAACTGTCAAAAACAGTTTATGAATGGCCTTGGATTGTCAGTCAAGCTGAACTACAACCATTTTTCTTTTTAAAACATTGTATTCAGGTTGACAATTTTAGGTTAAAGGACTTGTAACAGCAACATTGCTCCACAATTCTTTCAAATTTCCAAATGCAGTTCATTAGAGCATTTTACCCAAAGATATATATAAATATATTGAAACTCTAATAAATATGATAATACATTAAATAGGATTCCCTATGCATTATAAGACAATCAGGAAATACTCCCCCTATTTTCTTGAGAACCGTTTGCCCCGATAAATCTTGCTGTGCTCGTAAAGATACCATGGCCCGTCAAGGCACAACAGGGCCATTAATGGAGCCAGCATTCAGCAGACGTAAGGGAGACATGTGGCCAGTACTTTGGCGGACAGCGGAGAGCTTAGCACCACTGCAACCGTTCACTAACAGCACAATCCAACAATTACCACACCGGCTGTACTGCCAACTACCACACAAAATGCACACTGCTTATGGAAAGCATGTGTACCTCCTCCTCGCTGAGCTAAAGTAGGTCTCCCGTGGCTGTTTCAAAAGAAACAGAAAAACTCTGTTTTGTGTCCGAAAAACCGTTTTGAAGGACATGATTTGATATGCAATTATAGGTGCGGAATTTTTATATCAATCCGTCTTCGACAAAAGGAAAATGTTCTGGCATTCCCATTCCAAGGCTTTAACATTCCTCATGTGACGCAACACGGTTTTCTATTCATTGGCTTGCAGTGAGGTCAGTGGCTGGGCCAATCATCAAAGCCAGATTCACCAACAATTATACTGGGATCCAGTCCAAATTTGGACAACACTTTCACCATATGTATGCACTACACCGTTGTATGATACACAAGAAATCATCTTAATTGATGTCCGCATGTTTCATGTCATCCAGCGAAATCACAAACATTAAGCTCAACATAAACACAGCCACCAACATGTATGTCATGGCTGAAAATTGTATTCAAACATATTACGTGATTTTCACTTAAAAGCTGGTCTGACCAGTTTGTGCTTCAGGTTTGTACTGTACAAAGAGTGGTAAGGACAGAGCAAGTCATTTTTTACTCATTTACGTAATAATTAGCATACAACCTTCCACAGCGTAGTAACAATCCTCACATATCACGGCTGTCCTCAGGCTCCTAAACAAGATATTCAGCGTAGAGACTGAAGGATTTCCTAGACGGTGTGATGAACACTGTCTTGAAGAACTAAACTTGATTAAAAAGGTGTATGACCTCGGACCTTACTGATACATGTTCTTGGGGGGGTCCACATTTTCACGGCCTGTGCTGGTGCAACCATGTGGCATGTGTATGCATACGCATCCAACAGCGTCTCCCTCTAGGTCATCTCAGGGTCTATGGAGTCAACCTGAAGATCACACTTATCTACTGAACCCCCCCGTCCTCGGGATAGTGCAGCTCGAAGAAGAACGTTGTCATATTGGACCCGACAATGAACAAAAAGTTACAGCTGATGCCATCAAATATGGAGGACAAAACCTGTCATAATTAGAAATAAATAATAAATAAAGGTATCCAGAAATATATTTATACGTACAAATATTTTTTAATGTTCAGATAAATGTATTTATCAATTTTCATTATCTACTTATTTATTTTTCTATTAATTTATTTTGTTTCTGTATTCATTTATGTTTGTATGTATTTATTTACCGGTATGTATTTCCTTGTTCATAAGCTAATGATGGCGGGACCCAAACCTTCAGCTATCGCAATCAAGCAAATCAAGTGGCTCTTTCTACCATTGGATTGGCTTGATTACTATGGCAGAACGGTTAACTCCCATCCCCTCATTAGCTTAAGGACAAGGAAATACAGAAATATATGTAACAATAAAAGTATGTAAGTATGATCCTGCTCACCTATCAGCTTGCTCCACCTTACCTCCTAGACCTCATTCCCCAATACCAACACTCTCAAGCTCTCCGCTCTGCCACAGCTGGTCATCTCATTACCCCTCGGTCCAAGCTTTGGAGACAGAGCGTTTTCAAGGGCTGCTCCCAGGCTTTGGAATGCTCTTCCACAATCCATCCGAGACTCGAAAACTGTTAACATCTTCATCCACCGCCTAAAAGCTCATCTGATCAAACAAGCCTACTCCTAGCCCAGTCCCCTAGCATTTATACAAGCCTACCCCTAGCCCAGTCCCCTAGCATTTATACAAGCCTACCCCTAGCCCAGTCCCCTAGCATATATACAAGCCTACCCCTAGCCCAGTCCCCTAGCATTTATACAAGCCTACCCCTAGCCCAGTCCCCTAGCATTTATACAAGCCTACCCCTAGCCCAGTCCCCTTACATTTATACAAGCCTACCCCTAGCCCAGTCCCCTAGCATATATACAAGCCTACCCCTAGCCCAGTCCCCTAGCATTTATACAAGCCTACTACCCCTAGCCCAGTCCCCTAGCATTTATACAAGCCTACTCCTAGCCCAGTCCCCTAGCATTTATACAAGCCTACCCCTAGCCCAGTCCCCTAGCATATAAACAAGCCTACCCCTAGCCCAGTCCCCTAGCATATAAACAAGCCTACCTATAGCCCAGTCCCCTAGCATATAAACAAGCCTACCTATAGCCCAGTCCCCTAGCATTTATACAAGCCTACCCCTAGCCCAGTCCCCTAGCATTTATACAAGCCTACCCCTAGCCCAGTCCCCTAGCATATAAACAAGCCTACCTATAGCCCAGTCCCCTAGCATATAAACAAGCCTACCTATAGCCCAGTCCCCTAGCATTTATACAAGCCTACCCCTAGCCCAGTCCCCTAGCATATAAACAAGCCTACCTATAGCCCAGTCCCCTAGCATTTATACAAGCCTACCCCTAGCCCAGTCCCCTAGCATTTATACAAGCCTACCCCTAGCCCAGTCCCCTAGCATATATACAAGCCTACCCCTAGCCCAGTCCCCTAGCATATATACAAGCCTACCCCTAGCCCAGTCCCCTAGCATATATACAAGCCTACCCCTAGCCCAGTCCCCTAGCATATAAACAAGCCTACCCCTAGCCCAGTCCCCTAGCATATAAACAAGCCTACCTATAGCCCAGTCCCCTTGCATATAAACAAGCCTACCCCTAGCCCAGTCCCCTAGCATTTATACATGCCTACCCCTAGCCCAGTCCCCTAGCATTTATACAAGCCTAGTACCCCTAGCATATATACAAGCCTACCCCTAGCCCAGTCCCCTAGCATTTATACAAGCCTACCCCTAGCCCAGTCCCCTAGCATTTATACAAGCCTAGTACCCCTAGCATATATACAAGCCTACCCCTAGCCCAGTCCCCTAGCATTTATACAAGCCTAGTACCCCTAGCCCAGTCCCCTAGCATTTATACAAGCCTACTACCCCTAGCCCAGTCCCCCTGCATTTATACAAGCCTAGTACCCCTAGCCCAGTCCCCTAGCATTTATACAAGCCTAGTACCCCTAGCCCAGTCCTCTAGCATTTATACAAGCCTAGTACCCCTAGCCCAGTCCCCTAGCATTTATACAAGCCTACCCCTAGCCCAGTCCCCTAGCATTTATACAAGCCTACCCCTAGCCCAGTCCCCTAGCATTTATACAAGCCTACCCCTAGCCCAGTCCCCTAGCATTTATACAAGCCTACCCCTAGCCCAGTCCCCTAGCATTTATACAAGCCTAGTACCCCTAGCATATATACAAGCCTACCCCTAGCCCAGTCCCCTAGCATTTATACAAGCCTAGTACCCCTAGCCCAGTCCCCTAGCATTTATACAAGCCTACTACCCCTAGCCCAGTCCCCTGCATTTATACAAGCCTAGTACCCCTAGCCCAGTCCCCTAGCATTTATACAAGCCTAGTACCCCTAGCCCAGTCCTCTAGCATTTATACAAGCCTAGTACCCCTAGCCCAGTCCCCTAGCATTTATACAAGCCTACCCCTAGCCCAGTCCCCGTGCATTTATACAAGCCTACCCCTAGCCCAGTCCCCTAGCATTTATACAAGCCTACCCCTAGCCCAGTCCCCTAGCATTTATACAAGCCTACCCCTAGCCCAGTCCCCTTGCATTTAAACAAGCCTACCCCTAGCCCAGTCCCCTTGCATTTAAACAAGCCTACCCCTAGCCCAGTCCCCTAGCATTTATACAAGCCTACTCCTAGCCCTGTCCCCTAGCATTTATACAAGCCTACTCCTAGCCCAGTCCCCTAGCATTTATACAAGCCTACCCCTAGCCCAGTCCCCTAGCATTTATACAAGCCTACCCCTAGCCCAGTCCCCATGCATTTATACAAGCCTACCCCTAGCCCAGTCCCCTTGCATTTATACAAGCCTACCCCTAGCCCAGTCCCCTAGCATTTATACAAGCCTACCCCTAGCCCAGTCCCCTAGCATTTATACAAGCCTACCCCTAGCCCAGTCCCCTTGCATTTAAACAAGCCTACCCCTAGCCCAGTCCCCTTGCATTTAAACAAGCCTACCCCTAGCCCAGTCCCCTTGCATTTAAACAAGCCTACCCCTATCTCAGTCCCTTTGCATTTATTGTGTGTCATCTTATTTGTTCACTTTCAATTGGCTGTGTTGTCCAAGTCCTCTCCTTTTGCTGTTGTTTGTTGTACTCGTTGTAAAGCGTCTTTGGGTCCTTGAAAAGTGCTAGATAAATCCTATGTATTATTATTGTTATTATTGATTTCCTTCATAATTTTTCTGTATATATTTAAATCTGTATTTATATCTGTATTTACCTGTCTTTAACACTAGAAGCGCCAAGGCATTCACACCTACAAGAAGCGTCTGGATGACCCATGCATGTTTTGAATGGAAAGGTGTTGCTGACACACAATGACCAGTAGATGGCGCACATTGTTCATTTTTGCAATGTCAATTAAAATATTATCGGAAGGTCCAGGCTGTTAGGTAAAAGTGCAGTGGCGCAAACCAAATAGTTAAAGCCTCCATGCAAATAAATATGGATAACCTAGTGTACAACAAGTGTACACTATCCAGGGGCGTCAGTTTGTGTTGAAAAGTGGTGGGGACAAAAGATCAGATGAAAAAACATTACAGCAGAACGGGAAAAATATTGAATAACGGCGCATCAAAAATGGGCATAGCGAGTTCAATATTAGACAGAAATTGGTCAGAAGCCAATCTGCGAGTTAGGGGCGTGGTTTTGCGAACCCTTTCACACGTAAGTTTAAAACATTCTAACTGATCCCCCAGCAGTGGCGGCTGGTGAAAAATATTCTTGTGGGGCTGTGCCATACTTTTTTGTTTCTGTTACCATCGCAATACAATTTAACACAAACTGCAGGACAGCAGTGCTCAGTGAAAGTCAGTAATTATTTAATGCCAATATTAAAATGTTGGGGCATTCTTACACAAAAACATCATATTGTACAAACACAAGCCTTAATTTATATACATAAAGTTTACTGGAAATTACACTGTATAAAGGATGTATAATATAGAAATGGATACTCAAACCTTTGACTGGAAGAATAGCATACAGTATTTTATGATCAAACTAAATGTAACTAATTGTTAATGTGCTCCAGAACTGCAACAACAAAACAACATACAGTAATATTATCATGCCCACGCAAGGCCAACTCAAAAGCCCCACAAAACTTCACACAATCGATCATTTTGGATAAAATGTGCCTGTTTTTAGCCTTCCTGCCTGGTGTACCAGCTACTGGAGAAGTCACGCATATACTGCTTCCTTATACAGCTTCAGGGACGAGCTTGGGGCGATAGAATAATCGCCCTTCTTGGATTCGATTTAAGAACGCTGATTGGCTAAATTTTATGTCAATCATTCAAATCTTAAATTAGCAATTGTCTTAACTGCTACATATACCCGCTTCATTGGGGCGTTTCTCTATCGCTATCGTTATTTAGAACCTGTCACTTTAATGTTTCCATGGTGACGCATCATTGCTTGTCACGTGACACAGCGCAACTACACAGCGCTGGATTAATGATGATGTTTCTTTCTGTATCTAAACTGCATTTCATGTTTTATTGTGTGCAAATAAACCTTCGCTTGATTTGTCAGAACATTTTAACCAAATGCTTTCAAAAAGTGGTGGGGACAAAATCAGCCATTTTAAAAAGTGGTGGGGACATGTCGATATAGGCCTTTATGGTACCATTTTACCACACTAATTATTTTTAATTCAACCAAATTCATCTCTAAATATTTTAGTAGACATTGACAGGAAAGACACGATTTCGTCCATTATACAGTACAGTGGGTTGCACAAAAACGTCTGACATAAATAGAAAAAAAAACAAGACACAGGTGCAACGAACAGGAACTGATTATGAGGAAAACTAGTGCGTGAGAAATACAACCAAAACTCTCAAGGAAAAGGCAATGACTGAACAGGACATGAACATAGGGACATTAATACTGAACAATGAACACAAGGACCATTAGAGAGCAATAATAACAATAAGAACGATAAGAACAGAACATGAAAAGAAGACTGGAACTTAGAGCCCGAAAAGTATGTTGTTTCTCCTTGAATGTGCATGTCTTAGTGTTACGGGTACCAATCGGCACCGGTGGGCAGATTATATTCACCTGTTGTGTGAACAGGTGGAAAGGAGAAACAATAAGTTACAGCCACAGTTGTTTGTTCCCAGATTGTTTCTGAGGTAAAACAACATTGTTTATTTTCTGCATAAAGCATTTCAGTGCAATCATGTTACTATCAACACACAACAATGCTGTTCTTAATACCTCACATCTCACAGCAAATAACTGAATGTAACCTTTTTCACAAATATAGAATTCAGTTAACCAATAAGTACATTCTTAAATACAAAACTATTATCTAATTCAGTTAATCAATAAATAATTCAGTTAATAAATAAATACATAACTATTATCTAATTCAGTTCATCAATAAATAATTCAGTTAATAAATAAATACATAACTATTATCTATTTCAGTTAATAAATAAATAACAAACACTGTACTTTGGTCAGTCAAACAATGTTCAACACCTCCCCTCTGTTTTACATGCACTCACCCACCGCAGTAACCAGCCAACTCTCCTGTCTTACAATACAAACCACCCTGTCATTCACTGAGCCACCGCAACATTCAGTCTTAAAAGGGTGCGCGAGTCATTACTTGACCGCCACTAGCCTTAACGGCGGGAAAACTTTTACCTCAGACCTATGGTTTCTGTCTGTCATAGGTCAAAACCACCAAAAATACATTAAACATAGCAGTTTACAATTTAGTTATAAAGATCGACCTCTTTTTAAAAACATGAATATTTAACTTTCATTCACTCTGTCTAATGGGGCTTATTTACTCTCTAAGCTAGCTCCCAAACTATCGTGGCATTCAGTGTTTGCGAGCCCTTCGGTACAGCTGTAGCCCTTGCTGAGAGAACTTCGCTAACACATTTTAACTTTTATAGTTATACATTGTCGAAATTCATTACAATCAAATCCTAACTTTAACAGATCACATTTAATAAATATTAAAAAGCTAGACAAAATTCATAGAACACGTTTTTTATACTTTACTAACCTGTTGTGTGAACAGGTGGAAAGGAGAAACAATAAGTTACAGCCACAGTTGTTTGTTCCCAGATTGTTTCTGAGGTAAAACAACAGCAGCGCGCCACTCATACTGGTCCCCCCGCCACAACCAACGTGACACAAAGGTTCCGCTTTGCCACTACTTCGGTTATGCGACTTCAACAATAAAGGCAAAAAATATACAGCGGGTGATCGTGCATTAAAATGTTGCGGGTAGTGCATTAAAATAAAAAAATAAAACAACATCATCCACATATGTGAACACACAAACGTGGGTGTCACATTAGCAATGAGGAGTTATGCTCCGCATCACTACGATTATGTCCCTTTCTGTGTAGTTTGATGGACTGATCTGCTGACTAGATTAGATCCTGTGGATCGACATTCCTTGTCACCTAGAAACGAGTTGCTCTTCTGTTTTTCCTTACATGTCGCTGTAATGTTTAGTTACTACTGTTAGATATTCAGGACGATTTTTGCCTTATATAAAAAAACATCTCCCAGCGAACTGAAGCATTTCACCTACAGTGATGAGTGCAAGCATTTACACCCGTGGTAAAATGCCATGCTGAATGATAGACTGCATTCAGTGTTGAGTACAGATGCTGAGGCATGCATACATAGTATAGCACCATAATTCAGTCATGTAATACATTTTTCTTGAACAGAATATTCAGAATGAAGGTCTGAATATTAAGTAAGTAACTTCACTTTCTGCAGTGTGACATGGTTTTGAGTCCCCAGTGCTTCCATAAATGTAGCTTTTTATAAAGTTAGCTTTTTATGAATCCCAACTATTGCGTAGAGGGTGGCGTACGTCTTCTTTTGTGCGTTTGCAGCGGTTAGAAATAAGGCCCCAGGTGTGCATAATGAGGCAATCCGGAGTGATGGAGAGCAAGTGTGTGTAATGGATGAGCAGTCTTGGGTGTGTAGTGACTATAGAGTTCAAACAGCCTAGGGAATGGGACAGTTAGCTAATAGGCCAGTGACAGAGTGCAACATAATCAGAATTCCCCAGAAGGAGGCGTGGCACTGTGACAATCAGAAAAAAAATAGTATTTTACATTTGTACAGAAGTTTAACATCTGTGACCTTTTCCTGAGACAGTGTTTTATGTGTAATTACACTTTGATGACTTCCCTACCAGAGCAATAAAACCATAAGCATCAATCAAAACAGTCATGGTTATTTCTAAAACTTTCAAGACACATTTAATTTATTGTTTTTCTTCATGCTGATTTTATTCTGTTTTTGTTTTCCCTTGTTTAATTCCAGAACTAATTGCCATCCATTAATCAAATGTTTCAGTACACACATGGGTAAATTTTATTGTCACTGTCAGATGCAATAAACAGAAGTGAAGGCCATTTTGGCATTAGACCCTCATCTTTATCTGATTTCAGTACTTGGAAAATGTCAGTACATTTTTTATTTGAAAAAGTTCTGACATTTAATTATTTAAGCCCAAACAGAAATGTCATCCTATAACAAAAGATGACACTGCCACAGACTTTTATATGTATATGTATATGTTTGGTACATGTTTAACCAATGACCCATTGCTGTTTAGAATTGTATACATTATAAGACTTTTAATGGTTATATAGTTATGCGAGAACCAACTAGGCTGCAAAATGGATCCCTTAATCCCACAACCAGACAACTAATTCTAGAGGTAGACACACCTGCCCATAAAAAGGGCCCCAGAAAAGCAGCTCCGGGCAGCAGAGAGTAGTAGAAGAGACGAAAAACAAGAAAAGCAGGCTGCTGTTTAGATTCTTTCCTGGGTCTACTTTCTTTCTGTTAGTAAATGCACTCCAGGGCCCTGAACACACTGAGAATGTGTCTGTTCTTTTTGTCTCAACCCATTACAGGACACGGAAAACAAAACCCGTTTTGACTTATGAGCACAACTTTCATAACTACTGGCTGAAATTACAAAAAAGTTAGTCATTGACAAAAAGTTAGTCATTGACAAAAATATTTGGGGGGAAAAGTTGTGACTGTTTAGTAATCTAATTTGGCCTTACCATGTCAAAATCTGGCAACGCCTTATGGCAACTTGGCTATCTGTAAGCGCAATTTGATTGGCCATGTCATCGCAAAAGGACTCCAGTCTAGACTGCCAGGTGGAACGAGCGGCATGTAAAGATTCCGAATGGCAACGATGCTTTGAAAAACACATTGTGATATTGTCTCCGCTTTAAGTTATTGCAGTCATTTCACTTGAGTGCAGACAGCCCATGTGGTCAACGCGTTGGCAGTTCGCCTCAGTCTGCCCTCCTTCCTAGAACATACCTTCAGCCTAAATTAATCAGAATCAGGTATATTTCAACAAGTCTGTTTACATATACAAGACATATTTCTGACCCCTAGCTGCAACATTTAATAGACACATTTTAAAATGTATAAACGAACGGTGCAAACAGAGCAAAAACACAAAACACAAACAGTCCGAAAAGAGAGACCATGCATAGCATATGTAATGGATTAATATAGGATGTTTTATATGTATCTGAGTTGTGCAAATGAGCAATTACTGGATGTGTGAGCAATTTAGCAAAAAAGAGCCCGATTGTGAGTATATGTATGTAATGTGTAAGTTGTGCAAAAAAGCTATATCTAGATGAATATATAGTTATATATACGGGTGTGCAAAAGAAGAGCAATGTCCAGTTATGTCTGTGTTATCTTTTATAAGTCCACACGGTTCAAAGTGTCTTCTTTCAAATGAGAGCAAGTATAAGTCTCTAGCAGGCTCAGGGAAGGAGGCTACAAGCATGTATATTAGGTTATGTCATTTAGGCGTGTAATTATGTATATGTATGCGTACATGTATGTTCATATGTATATAGACACAGAGGTTTGTATACTTGGATTTAAATCCAATTTCAAGTGAGAACAGGTGAGACATTTTGTTTTTAACATGAAAGGACACAATGTTCCTTTTAAAAAGCTTTCCCCTTGTATGCTATGTGATGAATGAGGAGAGATTCCTTTCAGCCTCAGCCAGGATGGAAAATGGGCTTCTGCTAAGGAGATTCGGCTCTTCTAGCTACTCCTACACATCAGTTTGGTTTGTAAAAAAATAACTAGATGTATTCCTTTTTTTTAGGTTGCACTTTCCATTCTACAATCCCTCCCTGTGTCTAGTGTCTGTATAAACAGCAGTCAGCGTCTGATCATTTACTCTCTACCTCTCTGGCCACATTGCGTAGTTAGTTGTTCTTTGCCAAAGCAAACATTCCTTTTTAAGGGGTCTGGAAATATGTTTAGAAGTCAGTTTTTCCTCTAGTTACATCTTAGAGAAAGAGATATGGCTTTTCTTCCAAACTTTGAAGGTAGGTAGATGTTTGTCCCAGGTTACTGCCATGGCATACAGCGAGGGTCATAAAACACCAACAGAGAATAACAAGAGCTCTTATTTAAACAGACGTTTAACAGAAACATAATTGGATATGTCCTATTAGTTATTAGGTGAAATGTAATATGATGTGTGGGAACAGGCTGACAGACATGGCAGTAAGTAGTTGACATGCGCTATCAATGGAGAGTGGACTTTGTTTAGAGCTATGAGATCAGAGATTGTTTAGATTGAATTACTCAAATGCAAATGTGCCACTAATGTGATATTGCACAACATCATTTGGATGTAGAATGAAGAGCTCTTTGTTATCACTTTTTATAATTTGAGGTGCCTACAGTATAAGTGGTGCAATGGGAAAGACACGGCCTCGCAGCATCGTCAGACCAGGATTTAAATCCTGCTTGAGGGTTAACTAAGTGGTCCCATGGCGAACTTGGCTGTACTTGTCCAGCGCCGTTCAGGTTTTAGTTATTAACGAGATATTTTTCCTACTTGGCCACTCTCTACCGAATACTTGTGGTTCGGACACCACCAGCGAGCTTAACTGAGGTAGGCCAGAAGGCACATAAGGATGTTTGTCTAGAAAAGTGTCATGGTTCTATAATTTCCTGCATGTTTCCTATGTTTTTCCTGTTCCCTGAGTGTCTGTCTTGTTTCCATGTGTTGAGTGGGCGTGACGTCAGAGGCATGGCTTCGGCCAAATCACCATCCCATTTACCTGTGTTTGCTGTGTGCAAGCAGAACACCTGATCCCATTCACCTATCCAGACATCGCCAGATTTGTTAGTTTATCCAGCACGGAACAACGCATCAGCTTTATGCTATGGCTTCAAGAAAGTTTGCTAAGTTATTCTGTGTCAAAGTTTTATACCACTATTATGTCCTTCAGGTTCTCCTCCAGTGATCCTGTCAGCATCTCTGCCTGGCTCGTTCACTGCTACGCCATCTCAAATGTTACCTGCCCGTCTACCCCATCTCAACTACCCCATCTCAACTACCTGCCCGTTTACCCCATCTCAACTACTACCTGCCCATCTACCCCATCTCAACTACCTGCCCATCTACCCCATCTCACCTACGCCATCTCCACTACCTGCCCGTCTACCCCATCTCAACTACTACCTGCCCATCTACCCCATCTCAACTACTACCTGCCCATCTCAACTACCTGTCCGTTTACCCCATCTCAACTACTACCTGCCCATCTACCCCATCTCAACTACTACCTGCCCATCTACCCCATCTCAACTACCTGTCCGTTTACCCCATCTCAACTACTACCTGCCCATCTACCCCATCTCAACTACTACCTGCCCATCTACCCCATCTCAACTACTACCTGCCCATCTACCCCATCTCAACTACCTGCCCATCTACCCCATCTCAACTACTACCTGCCCATCTACCCCATCTCAACTACCCCATCTCAACTACTACCTGCCCATCTACCCCATCTCAACTACCCCATCTCAACTACTACCTGCCCATCTACCCCATCTCAACTACCCCATCTCCACTACTACCTGCCCATCTGACACTTCCTTCACTACGCCATCCTCACTACTGTCTGTTGGAATCAATCTCTGCTACGCCATCCTTACCATTGTTAACCCAACTGCCTTTTCTATCAGTCAGTTCATTGTCCGTTGTAACAACATCATATGTTACTCAACTGTAATAAATACCCTCCATTGCCTCTCTGTGTCTCAGGGTCCATCTGTTCCACCCAGTTCCGCTGTCGCTCCAGATCCTATGGAGTTGGGAGGCTCCGTGTTCAGGAAGTTCTGGGTGTTTCAGCCGGGCACCAACTGGGCACCAACATAAGCTTTAGGAAGGGAATCAGCACAATCTGCTGTCTATGGTCAATGCTATCACCCTGACGAAACGCACTATATGCTGTTTGTGGACTATAGCTAAGCATTCAATGCATCAAATCTACTGAACACTTGCTGTATTACAGCCTGGTAAAGGAACTTGCGTATGACTGCAGGGCCCTTCAGAGGATGGTATACACAGTCCTGGAGATTTGTTCCCACCCATCCAGGACATTTGTCCAAAACAAAGCAGGACAAAAAAACCTAACCACCTACTCTGGCTCTATTCCAATTTTGATTTATATATATTTTGGTCATTTTGAAGACACTGATATCCAGACTTACAAAATAAATGTAATATTGCAAATCATTTTCCAGAATCAAATGTTGATCCATTTACCTTGTGCAGTATTTTTGTTTTTATAACAAATATGTTCTTGTTATTAAAATATATTGAGGTCTTTAAGAACTTCAACCAGACTAGGGATGGGCACTCCAAATCAATACAGTGAGCTGAATCTTCTATATTTTTACCGACAATAACCACATTATTCAGTCTTTTGTAAGTAACAACACAAAACCTAGTGCGTGGATGTCAATGTAATTCAATGCAATTGGTCAACTGAGGATAAAGAAAGACGTATGTAAAACAATAAATAACTAGATAGCGTACAATTTCTGCAGAAATTGTGATGATGTGTGCTTGCGGCCACCCGTAGTCGACTGTGTACTGATATCAACTGCCAAACTGAGGTGACACTGCTGCTGCTGCACCATAGTATACAATGTGTTAAACCTATCAGTCAATACTCATGAATACACACTGCTGCTACATGCACCATAGTATGCAATGTGTTAAACCTATCAGTCAATACTCATGAATACACACTACTGTTGCATGCACCATAGTATACAATGTGTTAAACCTATCAGTCATTACTCATGAATACACACTACTGCTGCATGCACCATAGTATACAATGTGTTAAACCTATCAGTCATTACTCATGAATACACACTACTGCTGCATGCACCATAGTATACAATGTGTTAAACCTATCAGTCATTACTCATGAATACACACGGCTGCAACATGCACCATAGTATGCAATGGGTTAAACCTATCAGTCAATATTCATGAATACACACTGCTGTTGCATGCAAGATAGTATGCAATGTGTTAAACCTATCAGTCATTACTCATCAATACACACTACTGCTGCAAGCACCATAGTATACAATGTGTTAAACCTATCCGTCATTACTGATGAATACACATTGCTGCTGCATGGACAATAGCATACAATGTGTTAAACCTATCAGTCATTACTCATGAATACACACTGCTGCTACATGCACCATAGTATGCAATGTGTTAAACCTATCAGTCATTACTCATGAATACACACTGCTGCTACATGCACCATAGTATACAAATGTGTTAAACCTCATCTCTCATCTCATCTTCAACCGCTTATCCGGGGTCGGGTCGCGGGGGTAGCAGCTCTAGCAGGGGACCCCAAACTTCCCTTTCCCGGGCAACATTAGCCAGCTCTGACTGGGGAATCCCGAGGCGTTCCCAGGCCAGTGTGGAGATATAATCTCTCCACCTAGTCCTGGGTCTTCCCGAGGTCTCCTCCCAGCTGGACGTGCCTGGAACACCTCTCTAGGGAGGCGCCCAGGTGGCATTCTTACAAGATGCCCGAACCACCTCAACTGGCTCCTTTCTATGCAAAGGAGCAGCGGCTCTACTCCGAGTTCCTCTCGGATGACTGAGCTTCTCACCCTATCCCTAAGGGAGAGGCCAGCCACCTTTCTGAGAAAACCCATTTCGGCCGCTTGTACCCGCGATCTCGTTCTTTCGGTCATGACCCAGCTTTCATGACCATAGGTGAGGGTAGGAACAAAGATTGACCGGTAGATCGAGAGCTTTGCCTTTCGGCTCAGCTCTCTTTTCGTCACAACGGTGCGGTGAAGCGAATGCAACACCGCCCCGCTGCTCCGATCCTCCGACCAAACTCCCGCTCCATTGTTCCCTCACTCGCGAACAGGACCCCGAGGTACTTGAACTCCTTCACTTGGAGTAAGGACTCATTCCCTACCCGGAGTAGGCACTCCACCGGTTTCCTGCTGAGAGTCATGGCCTCAGATTTAGAGGTGCTAACCCTCATCCCAGCCGCTTCACACTCGGCTGCGAACCGATCCAGTGAGTGCTGAAGGTCACCGACCGATGAGGCCATCAGGACCACATCATCCGCAAAAAGCAGTGATGTGACCATCAGCCCACCGAACCCCCCCCCCATGACTACGCCTTGATATCCTGTCCATGAATATTACAAACAGGATTGGTGACAAAGCGCAGCCCTGGCGGAGGCCAACCCCCACCGGGAACGAATCCGACTTACTGCCGAGGACACGGACACAGCTCATGCTTTGAGCGTACAGAGATTGGATGGCCCTGAGAAGAGACCCCCTCACCCCATACTCCCGCAGCACCTCCCACAAAGATCCCGGGGTACCCGGTCATACGCCTTCTCCAGATCCACAAAACACATGTAGACTGGATGGGCATACTCCCAGGCCCTCCAGGATCCTTGCGAGAGTAAAGAGCTGGTCCGTGGTTCCCGGCCAGGACGAAAACCGCATTGTTCCTCTTCAATCTGAGGTTCGACTATTGGCCGAACCCTCCTTTCCAGCACTTTGGAGTACACTTTACCAGGGAGGCTGAGGAGTGTGATACCTCTGTAATTGGCACACACTCTCTGGTCCCCTTTTTAAAGAGGGGAACCACCACCCCGGTCTGCCACTCCTCTGGCACTGTCCCAGACTTCCATGCAATGTTGAAGAGGCGTGTCAACCAAGACAGCCCTTCCCCACCCAAAGCTTTTAGCATTTCTGGACGAATCTCATCAGTCCCTGGGGCTTTGCCACTGTGGAGTTGTTTGACTACCTCAGCGACTTCCCCCAGGGAAACTGACGATGACCCTCCATCAGCCTCCAGCTCTGCCTCTGTACTAGGAGGCGTGTAGGTCGGATTCAGGAGCTCCTCAAAATGCTCTTTCCAGCGCCCGATCACATCATCAGTTGAGGTCAACAGTGTCCCATCCTTACTGTACACAGCTTGGATGGTTCCCGTTTTCCCCTTCTGAGGTGCCGAACGGTTTTCCAGAAGCATTTTGGTGCCGACCGAAAGTCCTTCTCCATAGCTTCTCCAAACTTCTCCCACACCCGCTGCTTTGCCTCTGACACGGCAGCGGCTGCAGCCCTTCGGGCCTGTCGGTACCCTGCAACTGCCTCCGGAGTCCCCAGGGCTAGCATATCCCTGAAGGCCTCCTTCTTCAGTCGGACAGCTTCCTGACCACCGTGGTCCACCACGGTGTTCTAGGGTTACCACCCCTTGAGGCACCTAGGACCTTGAGACCACAGCTCACCGCCGCAGCTTCAGCAATAGAAGCTTTGAACATTGCCCACTCAGGTTCAATGCCCCCAACCTCCACAGGGATGCTTGAAAAGCTCCGCCGGAGGTGTGAGTTGAAGATCTTTCGGACAGGGGCCTCCTCCAGACGTTCCCAGTTCACCCGCACCACCCGTTTGGGCTTACCTGGTCTGTCCAAAGTCTTTCCCCACCCTCTGATCCAACTCACTACCAGATGGTGATCAGTTGACAGCTCTGCCCCTCTCTTCACCCGAGTGTCCAAAACATGCGGCCTTAGATCAGCCGATACGATCACAAAATCGATCATTGACCTTCGGCCTAGGGTGCTCTGGTACCATGTACACTTATGCGCCTCCTTATGTTCGAACATGGTGTTTGTTATAGACAATCCATGACTAGCACAGAAGTCCAATAACAAACGACCGCTCGGGTTTAGATCAGGGAGGCCGTTCCTCCCAATCACGCCTCTCCAGGTGTCTCCATCGTTGCCCACATGTGCGTTGAAGTCTCCCAGCAGAATGATGGAGTCCCCTACTGGAGCCCTATATAGGACTCCCTTCAGGGTCTCCAAGAAGGCTGAATACTCCGAACTGCTGTTTGGTGCATAAGCACAAACAACAGTCAGAGTTTTCCCCCACCACCCTTAGGCGTAGGGAGGCAAACCTCTCATCCACCGGGGTAAACTCCAACACCGCCGTGCTCAGACGTGGGCTCGTGAGTATCCCCACACCAGCCCGCCGCCTCTCACCCTGGGCAACTCCAGAGAAGAACAGAGTCCAACCCCTATCCAGGGGTAAGGTTCCAGAGCCACGGTTGTGCGTAGAGGTAAGTCCCACCAGATCCAACTGGTATCGCTCCACCTCACGCACAAGTTCTGGCTCCTTCCCCCAGTGAGGTGACGTTCCACGTCCCCAAAGCAAGCTTCTGCCGCCCGGGTCTGATCCGTCGAGACCCCCACCTTCACTGTCACCCATATGACAGCGCACCCGACCCCTGCGGTTGTTCCTGTGAGTGGTGGGCCCACAGGATGGAGAGGAGAGAGATGCCACGTATCTCGTTCGGGCTGTGCCCGGCCGGGCTCCGTGGCAAACCCGGCCACCAGACGCTCGCTTTCGAGCCCGCCGTCTGGGCCTGGCTCCAGACGGGGGCCCTGGGCTTCCTCCAGGCAGGGTCTCGATCCTTTTCCCTCGATTTTTCATGGGGTCTTGGTGAACCATTCTTAGTCTGGCCCCTCGCCTGAGACCACTTTGCCTTGGGAAACCCTACCAGGAGCATGAAGCTCCAGTGTGTTAAACCTATCTGTCATTACTCATGAATACACACTGCTGCTACCTGCACCATAGTATGCAATGGGTTAAACCTATCAGTCATTACACATGAATACACACTGCTGCTGCAAGCACCATAGTATACAATGTGTTAAACCTATCAGTCATTACTCATTACTACAGTAGTAGCTAACGCTAGCTAGCGCGCTAACGCTAGCTAACATGCTAACGCTAGCTAGCGCGCTAACGCTAGCTAACATGCTAACGTGTAAACAGAGACCCAGAGAAATAACTTACCTATACATTCATTGCTGCAGGCTGTCTGAATGTATGCATACACTTAAAGTAGTAGCTAACGCTAGCTAGCGCGCTAACGCTAGCTAACATGCTAACGTTAGCTAGCGCGCTAACGCTAGCTAACATGCTAACATGTAAACAGAGACCCAGAGAAAGAACTTACCCATTCATTCATTCGTTCATTGGTGCAGGCAGAGTCTTTGTCTGTAACCAGGCAACTATGCCTTTGTCAGGAGAACTTTGTCTGTCCTCATCGATATCAGAGCGCGCTGCCTCCTCCCCCCGCCCCTTCCAGAATGTTCCTAGTAATTAGTGTGTGTCAAAATGAATAGGAATCAGGCATGGTCGTATACTTTTAGCTCTACTAACCAGAGTTTTACTCACACAGTTTAAACAATTACATCATGAGAATCCTAAGAACCAGGCGGACATTTTGATGTATAACATGTATCTGTAACCCCGGAAATGTAGGCGCTATCACAATTTACAAACGAACAAAAAAACACCAAAAATCGCTTTCAAATTAGAGTGGAGAAAATCACAGTTTCTATGGATGTCTATGGGGAGGCGCAAGTTGGAAACAAAAGGACATAACGAAATAAATATATATGTTACAGCTTATATTTGAACATTTTGAGTGACAGCACAAATAGATGAACGTTTTGATATGCCATTTGTGTGTAAAGGGTTGAAACTCAGGCAGCAGTAGCAGTTTACAAATGTTCTCTACATTTTCTGCTGAATGGGCTCTCACACTCTAGTTTTGAAGATTCCGTCAATGTATTTCAATGGGGATTAATTAGCGACATTATCGTTAATATTTCGTAAACTACATAACGAAACCTTCTACAAAACAATGCCAACTAAATAGAGTTCGGGA